>PVHX01023476.1:0-25673 GCA_004024805.1 Geosciurus inauris
AAAAAAAGGCTTTTGTCTGTCTTGTTCACAGCTGTTTTCCCAGCACCTACAATAGTGTCCTCCACATAGCAAGTATGGCAGTCAGCCTCTATCATGGCTCCCAATGATCTCTGCCTCCTTTGATTCATGCCCTTGTATAATTCCCTTTCCTCGAGTGTGGGCTAGACTCCAGCTTGCTTTTAGCAAACAGAATGCAGCAAAAGTGATGGATGTCACTTTGGAGATTAAGTTACAAAAAGACTGTGGATTCCATCCTGAATATCCTCTTTAATATTTTTGCTTACTCACTCTGGAGGAAACCAACTGCTGTGTGGTGAGCTACCCCATGGAAAAGCCTACATAACAAGGAACTAATATCTATGGTTAACTACCAAAGAAACTCTGAAGCTTGTCAGCAGCCATGTGTGTGCATGCATGGGGCAAGGTTTGGGGTGGATTGGGAGTGGATACTCTTTCAGTCAAGCTTTGAGATATAGCCCTGGCCAATAACTTGACTGCCACTTTGTGAGACATAATGAGACAGAGGCAACTAACTAAGCCATACTCACTTTCCAGAACCACAGACACTGTGAAGTAACAAACATTCATCATGTTAAGCCTCGGTATTTTGTTGCACAGAAATAAATTGTTAATATAGCAGATCCTCAAAAATATTCTTTGAATGAAGTAATCATTGGTGACCTTGACATCCATGTGATCCTCTCATCCTTGGTTACCCTGTTCTTCATCCTGTTTTAGCCATCCACTCTCTTGGCCACATCTTTTTCTTTGTTGTTGGCCAGAATTGCTCTACTTTTAAGGTCATACACTAGCACATCTCATCTGTTACCAAACCCTTTGGTCCTTCCAGTTCACTCAGTTGTTAAAAAGTGCCCTTGAGGGCTGGGGTTATGGCGCAGTGGTAGCGTGCTCGCCTAGCACGTGGGAGGCACTGGGTTCGATCCTCAGCACCACATAAAGATAAAATAAAGATATTGTGTCCACCTACAACTAAAAAATAAAATATTAAAAAAAAAGTGCCCTTGAGATTAATATCTGGGAAGGGAGAGGATGAAAACAATTGGGAAGAAGTTGGGATGTAATGCAGGCCCATTGACAGCCTTGGCTAAACCGCAGGAATGCACTGAAGCTACAATAGCCCATAAAAGTCAATCTGAGTTGGGCCAAGATGGCTAGGCCTTTGTACTTCTGTCTCAGTCATTGGATATGGGTGACTATGGAAGGTCTATGATTGGGAAGGGCACTTGTCTGCATAAATAAGACAATTCCTGAGGGCACAGCAGCACATCTGAGGGTAGAGTGTGACAGTGTTTCTAGCAACCAGGGAAATAAGTTCTTCAGTGCAAAACAATCAGATGGCACACCACAGTGTTTACAATACCTTAATCCATTACCCTCCTTCCTGTATTCATTTCTTTCCCTATTCAGCACATATACCATTGTTTGCCACTCCAACTATGCTCAAGTACTCCCAGATCTTTGCTTCATTGCTTTACCTACTCAGGCAAAACCTTTAGTTTTAATTGACTTTAAGTAATCTTACCCATTCCTGCACCTGGGCTACTGAACATAGAGAAAATCAAATAACTGTGCACATTGGTGTTTATATAAATTTGTGGCATTACAAACTCAAATGGATCCTCAATGCAGCCTATCAATACTAATGTTCACTTGTTATCATTCTCTCACTCAAAACTGTAGCTGTATCAAACTTTCTCCACATTCTTCCAAGTATTCAAGTTCTTGCCTATCCCTTCCACACCCCAAAACACAACCTCATATCCTGTTCAAGAATATAATTATTACCAGAAGAGAGTTGCTACAACTTCTTTCCAACAAATCTGTAGGCAGGAGAGATCTATTGATTCTACTGCTGAATAACGTTCGAATCCATTCACTTCTTAACTATTTCCCTGTGTTTTTTGGTAGTACCGGGGATTGAATCCAGGGGAGCTTCACAGCTGAGCTACTCCTCCAGTCCTTTTAATTTATTTTTTTTGAATTTTGAGACAAGATCTCACTAAGTTGCTGAGGCTGGCCTTGAACTTGCAATCCTCTTGTCTCAGCCTCCTGAGTAGCTATTACAGGCATGCACCACCATATTGGCTACTATTTCTCTACTTCAGTTCACTATCCTCCTGCATTTGAATGACTGCAACTGTCTTCTAACTAATCTCTTTGAGTCTAGATTTTTATTTATTCCTATTGGAGTGAAACATCATGATTACTTTCTCCTCACTGCCTTTACAAGTACCTTTACTCTTTGCCCAGAATACTTCTTCTTTTCTGCTAATCTCTTCATCATGGCTAATTCCCAAATCCCTGTTCAGCCCTTAGCTTAACACACTCTTCCATAAGAACTGATCTTATTCTCCAAACTAGATTATTATCCCATGTTATGTATTTACATAGCACATGATATTTCCTTTTTCATAGCACTTAAATGCCTTGTATTAATTACCCCCTGCTGTGTAAAAAAAATTACTCCCAAACTTAGTGGCTTAATAGAACAGACATTTATTATCTCAGTTTTTATGAAGAGAAATGGCTTAGCTGGGTTGTTCTGACCTAGGATCACTTAAGGTTGTAGACAAGCTTTTGGCTGGGTTGGTAGTTAACTGAAAGCTTTACTGGAGCTGGACAATGTGGTTAGAAGTTTTGTCTCACTCACATAGATTTTTGGCAGGAGGTCTCAGTTCCTTTCTATATAGACCTGTCCATAGGGCTTCTTTAGTGTCATACCATAACAGCAGCTTTCCCCAGTACAAATGACTCAAGAAAGAAAGCAGGGGGGAAACGGCTATATCTCTATGATCAAGTCTCAGAAGTCATGCATCATTACTTCTGTTAACTTCTTGTTAAAAGTGAGTCAATATGTTCAGCCCACACTTAAGTGGGGGAGGATTATGTTTTCTCCTGAAGGAAAAAGTAACAAATAATTTCTCCAATATCTAGCATAATGCCTGGAGCATAATGGAAGTACAATAAATATTTCTTGAGTGAAGGAAAAAATAAGTAATGAATTAATAACTATTATTAGGAATGGAGGAGGAGGAGACACTACATAGAACTGATTTATAAACCATAAATATCTTAGATCAAACTAATTGACCAGTTTAGCTTTGGAGAGAGTAGAGTCCAAGTAGAGAATTGTTATATGACAGGAGCCATCTGCATCTGCATCCACTGCTCAGAAGTTGTCTTATGAGAAACCTGCATGTTGGAAGTAATTCCTGAAGAGCCAATGGGGGCTATTGGAATTTCTTTCTATTGATCTTATTTCTATTGATCTTTCTTTCTTTCTCCCCATACCCTTTCTCTCTCATTCTCTCTCTTCTTTCCTTTTTTTTTTTTAGCATTCCTTAAGGTAAAAATAAATGGTAAAGCCAATACTTGGATTTTCATTCTAGGATCTGTCAAATTCTCCTTTCTGGAAGTGACCATATTCTAATTCATTTGATCAAAATGAGGTGGAATGGTCAGGACACTAATAGAGAACATTCAGAGGGTTTCACATGCCTTTTATTCTATACCAAATGCAGTGTCTAAAAGTCGCTAGATTTTGCCAACATTGCTTCCACACCTCTGCCTGAATGGTGGGAATGACCAGGAATCCTAATGATGCCAACTGTAGCCTCTAGTGTTTGGAGTTGATGATGATAGTAGCAGTGATTTCTGCAGCAGGCCAGTTCAGAGGTGTGTTTTTAGATATCATTCTTGGCTTCTTTGCTTCCAGTATTGTTCTTCATCCCTCTCAATTATTCTATAAGCTATCTTAATACATACTTTTTCTTCTTTAATCAACTAGGGTCAATTTCTTGAAACTAAGAACACTGACTAATATGGAGAAATAGAAATATAATTACTAGCCCAAAGTCACTCAGTCAGAATATTGTGAAATTTTGCTTCAACCGTGTATGATTGCCTCCAGGGCCTCCTAAACCTTCTCACTTTTCCTTCCTAAATAAAGTTTGCTCTCCAAACAACAAGTCTATAGCTCAATTGCCTCCCTGACAGTAATGTATCCTTGATTCAATATAATGGTCTAAAAAAATTATGGAGTTCCTAGCCTGAAGAAAGCAAGTGTAGGTTCTTGGGGACAGAGTGATAGCAGTGCTATACCTGCTTTCAGGAGAGCGAGTACACACCATTTAAAAACCAAGTAGGGGGCTGCGGTTGTAGCTCAGTGGTGGAGTGCTTGCCTAGCATGTGCGAGGTGCTGAGTTTGATTCTTAGCACTGCATATAAATTATTTATATAAATAAATAAACAAATAAATAAATAAATAAATAAAATAAAGGTCCTGTTCTGGTTTGGATGTGAGGTATCCCCCAAAAGCTCATGTGTGAGACAATGCAAGAAGGTTTAGAGGGGAAATGATCGCGCTATAGCATTAACCTAATCAATGAATTAATCCCCGATGAGATTAACTGAGTGGTAACTAGAAGCAGGTGGGTGTGGCTGGAGGAAATGGCTCTTTGGGAGTGTGGCTATGAGGTATATATTTTGTATCTGGTGAGTGGAATCTCTCTCTGCTCTCTGATCATCACGTGAGCTGCTTCCCTCTGTCACACTCTTCTGCCATGATGTTCTGCCTCACCTCGAGCACCGAAGAATGAAGTCTGCTGACTATGGATTGAGACCTCTGAAACCATGAGCCCCTAAATAAACATTTCCTCCTCTACAGTTGTTCTGGTTTAGTCCTTCTAGTCACAGCAATGAACAAGCTGGCTAAAACAGGTCCACTAACAACTAAAGAAATTTTAAAAAATAAGCAAATAAAAACCAAGTAGGCTGAAATCAGGATGAGTATAAAAGGCCTGGCATTACTATGGGGAGCAAAGTTCTCAGAGAGAAGAGATCACATCCAATTGGAGAAATAGGAAAAATCACAAGAAGTTGATATTAATCCAGACTCTATGATAGTCTCCATGAGAAACTCTATAGGATAAACAGGATTTTTAAAATAAATACATGACAAAGAATAAAAGAAGAGAAAGGAAGTTGCCTAGAGGTTAGTAGGCAGTTCAGGGACTTATCAACTGATTGCAATATGTGGATTTTATTTTTCCTGGTTCAAGCAAACTGCAAAGAATACACATTACTCATATGGATGCTTAATGATACTAAGGGCTTTCTGCTTATGTCTTTTGTGAGATGATGTCTTTTTTAAAAATAGTTTTTATCTTACAAAGATACATACTGAAATAGTTACAGATAAAATGATTTCTTGATGAATTTGATTTAAAATAATGCCAGGGGTGGCACTGGGGATGTGACTCAGTGGTAGAACATTTGCCTGGCATGTGTGAGGACCTGTGTTCAATCCTTAGTGCTAAAAGAAACTTCTCAAAATAATGTCAGGCAAGAGGGTGATTAGTGAGACTATAGATGAAATAAACTTGACCATGAGTTGAAATAAGGTTGACCATGAGTTGATAATGTTTTAAGCTGGATGATGTGTAAATAGAAATTTATTATATTATTATTTCAACTTCTGGAAATGTTTAAAATATTTCATAGGAAAAGTCAAAAGGAGGAGGAAGAGACATTGTGGCCTAGATATTCAAAATGTGGACACAGGAGCTTCATGACCTGACTTCACATTCTATCTCTGCCTTTAATATCTATGTATCTCATGTAAGTGGATAGTCAGGGTAGGAGAAACCCTGGATTATGGAGGCTCTACCATCTTGTGATACCACCATATCAACATATGGCCTCCAAATATAATACAAAATGGGAAGAGAAGACAGGAGGAATGCATGGGGTGTTTTAAGGGTTAAGCCTAGGAATGGCTTTCAACACTTCTGTTCATATTCTGTTCATTAGAATCCATCCACATGGTCACAGTCAAATTGCAAGGAAGATGGAAAATGCTTGTCTAGGAAGAAGATAAATCAGACTTGATAGGCATATAGCATAGTTTGTGCCATGGCAAGTTATCTAACTCCCCTGTGCTTCAGTCTGCTCCTCTGTAGAATGGGGATGATAATAATAGGTGTATTTTATAGGCCTATCATAAGTATTAAATGAGTAAATTTACCTGTAGAGCTCTCGGAACAGGGCAAACATATAGCAAGTGCTTAACTATATTTATTTATGTATTCACTCATTTATGTAAACTGAGCCTTGACACATGAGACAAATTATTACCAAAGAAGAGGGTTGGTGAGGTAGTGTATTTTACAAAAAGAGAGAAGAGCCTGGGCAAAGGGCAAAAAGGACATATGGGATGTGTTCAGGGAATACTGAGTGTGTGGTGTGCAGAGAGGCGTGGGTGGACACTTAATCTGGAATGGTAAGTGGGTTATTGATCATGGAGGCTCTCTAATACCTAAATTTAATGAGCAATACACCACCATTGAAAAATGGAATGACAAATTATAGACTCACACAGAATTTTAATGATGGAAGTACTAATGTGTAACATATGGGTCAATCTCATCATTTTACAGAGAACGGAATTGATACAAAGTGTTAGGCGAATTGTCCAAGGTGACACAATTTGTTGATAGCATGACTGATTGAGTTCAGCCTTCTTTTTTATTTTTTATTTGTGCTTTTTAAACAGACATGACAGTATAATATATTTTGATGTATTATACATACATGGAGTATAACTTCCCATTCTTTTTTTTAAATATATTTTTAGTTGTAGATGGACACAATACCTTTATTTTATTTATTTATGTGGTGCTGAGGATTGAACCCAGGGCCTCACATGTGCTAGACAAGCACTCTGCCACTGAGCCACAACCCTAGCCCCTTCCATTCTTTTAATTATTTTTTGTTTGCTGTTTTTAGTTATACGTGACAGTAGAGTGTATTTTTGATATATTATACATACATGGAATATAACTTCTCATTCTTGTGGTTGTAAATGACGTGGAGTTACACTGGTTGTGTATCCATATATGAACATAGGAGAGTTAAGTCCGATTCATTCTACTGTCTTTCCTATTTACATCCACCCTCCCTTCACTTCACTCCGCTTTGTCTAACCCAATGAACTTCAAGTTCAATGTTCTTGACTGTTCATTCCCTGTTTTTCTAACCATTCTTCACACCTCTGAACAACTGCAAGAGGCTTTAGGAAGATGAATTCATTGGGATGCAATTTCAAGTTTGCCACTAGCAAATGGACAATTACTTAATTGCTGGATCACAGTTTCCTCTTTCATGAAATGAAGGTTAGATTACATGATCTCTAAGTTCCTTCTTCTAGTTCTAAAATCAGAATTAAATTAGAATTGAGTGGGCTGGGGATATACCTCAGTTGGTAGAGTACTTGCTTCACATGTGCAAGGCCCTGGGTTCAATCCTCAGCACCACAAAAAAAATTAGACTTGAGAAATGTTAGAACCAGTTCATTTTGATAGTCTAAGATGGAGACTGATAATTATCCCCCAGTACCAGTTATTCTCCTTCCTTAGTTTAGAGCCCACAATTTTCAGCTGAGAATATAGCCACTAGAATAAATTTTACATTCCCAGCCTTTTTTTGGAGTCATGAGTGGTCATACAATATATTCCAAACAATGGACTATAATTTATGCTTATATGGTGAATTAAATATTCAGGAATTATCATTCTTCCTTCTTTTTCTATTATTTTCTTCTTGCTTGTAGGAATGCATACATGGGGGAGCTGTGTTTTTTGAAGAGGAGAGAATTCTGGATCCCAGTGATTGTGGAGTTACTACACTAGCTCCAGACTTTCTATGATTACACTAGTGGGAAATAACATCAATTTTGTTAAGCCACTGTCATTTTGAGTGTTCTATTGTTCACAGTTGAACCTAGGTTATAACTGAACCAGAAGATAACTAGTATACCTGATGGGATTGAAAGCCTGAACATCAATAGGTCTATGGCAGTCACTCTAAGAAAGCACAGTGTATTGAAGATGGTTGCAAGACTGTAAATCTGAATTACCATTATCAGAAATAAGGAAGTCAAAGGAAGGGCTGATGTGAAAGAAAAGATAATGAATTGGCTTTAGATATGAGTGGAGGCTTCATCAAGAGATCACAGGAATATTTAATGCCCATATGACAATTGCTTTCAGAGACACCTGAATAGAAAGAAAATCAATCTTTCCTGAAAGATTCTTCTGGAGAAGTCTCCATTGGCATCTTATTAAGTAAGCTTAGAAATATGTCCTCTCATGTCCTTTTAATCCTGATTCCTCATAAAGGCCCCTTGTCATTGCTTCTTCCCTCTACCACCCCATGAGTACATGTTGGACAGTGCCCAGCTGTCTTCTGCTGGTGGCCATCCTGAATGGCACTACGGTCCGGGGCAGAGTGGTAAAGGGAGGGAGAAGCTTGGTTTTTCCCCAACTTTGTGACTTACTTTGTCACCTAAGCCATGAAGTGGCACAACTTATACTCAGAATCATGCAACATACCTAGCTTTTTCACATCTATTTCTAACTGGACTCAAAACCAACCCTCCAGAGCCAATAGAGCACACATGCAGATCCCATAATTGAGGTGAACACTCTAAGATAACCCTTAATAATTCCCATGTCCTTGCATAATGCTATCTTCTTGAGTGTGGGCTGACTTAAAAACTTGCTTCTAACCAATAGAATATGGCAAAGATGTTGAGAAGCCATTTTTTTTTGTATTGTGGTTGAACCTAGGGTTACGTTAGGGTCTCAGCAACTTAGGTTGCTGAGGCTGGCTTTGAAAGCAATCATCCTGCCTCAGCCTCTCAAGCTTCTGGGATTACAGGCATGTGTCACTGTACTTGGCAGGAAAGCCATTTCTGTGATTGTTACCTAAGATTTTGACTCTGTTTTGCTAGCTGATTCTTTCAATTAACTGTTTTCATTAGTGAGAAATAACATCTATCTTGTAGATGTCATGGTTTGCATGCTTTGATGAAGTAAGCAGCTTTGTTGAAAAGACTCACATGACAAGGAATCGAGATAGACTACTATTCAACAGTCAAGAGGAACAATCTCTTAGTCTAAAAAACAGTGAGGAGCTCAATTGTACCAACAACCACAGGGTTTTAGAAATGGATCATTTCCCGGTTAGTTTTTCCAATGAGACCTCAGTCTTAGCTGATACCTTTACTTCAGGCTTATGAGAAACCTTAAAACAGGAGACCAGTAATAAGGCATATTCAGATTTCTGACCCACAGAAACTGTGAGATAATGTTTGTTGCTTTCAGCTGCTAAATTTATGTAACTTGTTAGGCAGAAATAGATATGCCTCTTCCAATCCCAAATATCCATTATGTGTATCAATTTATGTAAACTATATGCCTTCAGGGATCACCAGCCCACTAGCTTGTCAATCATAGAGTTTTGGTGTACTATCTGGGTCTACAACCTGGACTAATAAATAATCAGTTATAAATCTTTATCATTCCCTTATGAGTTGAGTACCACAGCTTAATTTTTTTTTGTACCAGAGACTGAACTCAGGGGTACTTGACCACTGAGCCACATCTCCAGCCCTATTATGTGTTTTATGTAGAGACAGGGTCTCACAGAGTTGCTTAATGCCTCACTGTTGCTGAGACTGGCTTTGAACTCGAAATTCTCCTGTCTCAGCCTCCCAAAGTGCTGGGATTACAGGCATGCACAACTGCACCCAGCTCACAGATTAATTTAATGCTAGATTTTGCCACTGGCTTCTTTCCTTCTTTTATCTTGATATGTTTAGTTTCTCCTAAAGTTGTCCTGTGGGTCCAAGGAAGGTCAATTATTAGGTCTGGCTGCTCACAGATGCTTCTATCAAAGACTTTACTGATTTATTCCATTGTCTTTAGTTCAGAGGACTATTGGGGTTTTAGTTTTGACTTTCTAGCCTCCAAGAAAGAGGAAGTCACTCTAGGTTGTGCATGTCTCCCCATTCTTTCTTTGGGTTGTATTTCCTAATCTGAAGGTATTTCTGAGAGCTATGCTTTTCCCCAAGTTTACTACATTTTCTGGTCAATGACTTATTTTCATATGCTGACCTCTTTTAGTATAGTTGGCTATAATATAATTTTTTCAATCAATCATTCTCAAATAGAGGCATATATACTTTTCCATAGAAAATAAACATTTTATAATCTCTTGGCAATTTTTAAGATCTTTAAGATCGTTTTAAAATTTATATTTTTAAATTTGTTTTAGTTTTGATTAACATATATAATACATATTAATGAGTTTCAGTGTAATATTTCAGCACATGCATACAGTATGAATTGATCAAATCCTGAAAATAATTTGTCAAAAATATAACATTGTTTATAAAATTCTCTACTTTGGACATATAATTATTTTTTATATATTAACTTTTGTCTATTTCTTTCTAATAATTATGCCATTTTCCTTTTAGTATATTTTTGAGTGCAAAACACCCCATCATTTTGTGATAGAAACCATTTGTTTTTCATGTATAGATGACACCAAATATTCCAATATTCATTGCCATTCAGTATTTGCTATCAATGTTCATCATCTCCTTGTAAACATCTTTCTCAGAAATATTTTCTAGTCTAATTTATTTATTTATTTATTTATTTGGTACAGGAGATTGAACTCAGGGGCACTCGACCACTGAGCCACATCCCCAGCCCTATTTTGTGTTTTATGTAGAGACAGGGTCTCACTGAGTTGCTTAGTGCCTCGCCATTGCTGAGGCTGGCTTTGAACTCGCGATTCTCCTGTCTCAGCTTCCCTAAGTGCTGGGATTACAGGCTTGCGCCATGGCACCCAGCTCTAATTTAAATTTATTCAACATCAAGCACCCACCAATATAGCAAGTGTTTGTTATGCATCTACTATGGGTTAGATGCTGGGATACAATGATGACTAGTATATGAAGTTTAACACCAAGGAGCTTGTGGTTGAGTGCAGGAGACAGATAATTAAACAAATATTTCTACTACCATGGGATAAATTCTGTAATCAAATGATACAAAGGGAGCCAGACACAGTAGTGCACACCTATAATCCTAGTGACTTGGGAGGCTAAAGTGGAAGAACTGTAAATTTGAGGCCAGCCTGGACAACTTATAAAGACCTTGTTTCAAAATAAAAAGGATGGGGAAAGTAGCTTGGTAGTAGAATGCCCCTGGGTTCAACCCCAAGTACCCGCCAAAAAATGTATATGAACGGCTATGGGAGCATACTGGTGGAAGTGCACAAACTCCCTGAGTGGGTGGGAGAAATTTTATTTAGAAGGTAACTTTTGAGATGAGCCTTGAAGCCTGAGTAGGATTTTTTAGCTAGAGAGGGCAGCACAGCATTATAAGTGGAAATCGCATATTATGCATGTCCTAGAATATATCTATTAAAAATCACTTTTAAATAGAACTTAGAAAAAATTTTAACTTGATTTCAAGTGGTTTTATGCTCTCTTCTAATGTTTCAGAGCTACTTCAAATGATTAAAGATATATTAGAATTTGAAGTATATGGTGAGTGTATTTTTCACCCTTCAGATTAGGACACATGATTTGAAAAGCGCAACTATAATTTTGGGTATAATAGAATAAAGTGTTTGAATTTAGATTTGTCTGAGAAAATCAGATATTAGCATGTAGGGTCTATGTAGAGAAACTTGTGATTATAATCAGAGAACTAAATCAGACTGCATCATGGAATTTTCTTGCACTTTTGAAGCCATCACACTGGGATCCCATTTGGAGGTTCTATCGTGGAAGTCCAGTCATTCAAGTATCTTTTGGCCATAAGTAATGGAGACTGCACTCTAGGTCGTTCAGAAGAGTACAAATTTTGGAAGGGATTGCTTTGTAGAACCCCATGGGACCTCATGGAACCAAAGCAAGAGTGACACAACTAAGGCCAGATTTCTTAGTCCATTTCCTTTGGCTACAATAAAATGCCTGAGGCTGGGTACTTTATTTAAAACAGAGGTTTATTTAGTTGAATGTTTTGGAAGCTAAAAGTCCAAGATTGGGTGGGTCCATCTTTTTTGCCTCCAGTGAAGGCCTTTTGGCTACATCACAACATGGCTGATGGCATGGAGGTGAGAGCTCATGCAAGAAAGAGATAAGATAGGAAACAAGAAGGATTCAGAGGTTAGGCTTGCTCTTTTTATAACAACCAGCTCTCATGGGAACTAACCAAGGCCCTTCAAGGACTCTATTAATCTCTTCTGAGAGTGATATCCCCAATAACCTAATCACATTCCATCAGGCTCTACCTCTTAATGGTTCTACCACCTTAACATCACCACAAAGCTTACAGTACCTGAACCTTTGGGGGACAAATCCTATCCAAACCATAGCACTGGGGAACAGCAAAAACCAAGGCATCTCAGTAGTATGCCCTTAGAGAGAAGGGATCATAATATCTGGGGGTCAAGCAGGGATGAGCCTACTTTCTTTTAACCAATTGTTACCATACAGGAGTTTGGCCCAGTGTTGCCAGATCCAGTAAAACCAGAATTGTAAATTATTATGTAATATTTCCTGAAATTTAAATATTGCCTACTAGTAATTTTAAAAAAAATACAAGACTCTAAAAGAGCCCCTCCACACCAAAAAAAATGTCTGCTGCTTCTGCTTCAAAGTGGTGCCACTGGAGTGACTTAACTCCCACTGTTTTCTATGCTTTATTCCATTCAAAATACACATTTCCTGGAGAGAGAATTCAATTGGTTTGATTTGAGCCATGGATCTACTTCAGCCTTTTTGGCTATGATTGTCGGCGGTGGTGGGTGTGTGGGTGGCAGAGTTACTTAGGTATGGAAATTAGGGGCACACATACACACACACACATATATATATATATATATGTGGCTATATATATGGCTATATATATATAAAGTCATTATATGTATATGTATATATGTACTTATATGCATATGTGTATATATATGTATAAAGTCATTCTCAGAAATAAACAATCTCAGCTATCATATACTGAGTGTTTTCCATGTGCCAGGAGCTGATCTAAGTATTTAATGTACATTAATTCATTTAAGATTCACAACAATCTAATGAGGGAATATTCTCATTCTCATATTACAAATGAGGAATTTGAGCCTCAGAAAGTGCTACAGTTTGAATATTTGTCCCCTCAAAACTCATGTTGAAATTTAATCCCAATTTTGGGATATTAAGGGATGGGACCAGGTAGAATATTTAAGAGGTGATCAGGGCTCTGCCCTCATGCATTGATTCATTCATTCATGTGATTAATTGATTAATGAGGTAATGGGTTAACTTGAGAGTGAGTCTGCTCTAACTGCCAGTTTGGATAGGTGTCTTAGTCTGTGCTGCCCTGAATTGCGTAAGGACTCTGCCAACAAAAAGTTAATCACCAGATACAACCTCTTGACCTTGGATCAGAACTGTGAGCCAAAATAAATCTCTTTTCTTTATAACTTACCCAGGCTGTGTTGTTATGCTATCAGAGAAGTTAAGGGATTTACCTATCAGAGTAAGAGAGTTTAAGGGATTTGCTTGAAGTCACATAGCTAGAGGTGGGAAAGCCAGGCAGTGTGCTCCAGGATCTTATGCTCTTAACTACTTTTCACCATGGTATTCCTAAGGGAAGTGGGTTTTGAATGAGGCAGCCATCCTAGCTTGCTTGATCAAGTGGGAACTTTTAGGAAGCACAGGCATAATAGTCTTGCAGATTATGACATTTAGGAAACTGAGTTTCAGGCTGGAAGAGTAACTTGTTCAAGGTCACAAAGCTAATAATAGGAGGCTGGGATCCCTTGAAATCCCTGGTCCTTTCCAATATAACCTCCCATTCACCGCCAGTTGGCCTCAATATTCACACTCACCAATGCCTCACTAAAATTTGTGGAATCTCATAAAATTCCTCTTATTTAGCCAGGCGCGGTGGCACAAGCCTGTAATCCCAGCACTTAGGGAGGCTGAGACAGGAGAATCACGAGTTCAAAGCCAGCCTCAGCAACGGCGAGGCGCTAAGCAACTCAGTGAGACCCTGTCTCTACATAAAACACAAAATAGGGCTGGGGATGTGGCTCAGTGGTTGAGTACCCCTGAGTTCAATCCCTGGTACCAAAAAAAAAAATTCCTCTTATTTTGTTCCTTTAGTCCAGCCTCTTGGCTATAATTCTGTGTATCTACCTTTTTATCCCAGAGTTGTCTATTTATGAAAATCAAGGGAAGTCTTACAATGCCTTCCAGAACAGCAAACACACCATTTCCCATCTGCATTATTTTTTTCATTTGTCAGAGATTGCCTGTCACAGAGAAATATCAGCAGCTTGCTAACACTGGTCCAGATGGACCTAATGTTAGGTAAAAAAAGTATTCAAAGGTTAAATACCAGAGGACAGTGTCCATTGTCATCCTTGTCACACCTCAGGCTAGCCTTGGGTTGAAAGTACATGCCGATCTCAGAAATAAAAAGAATGGCTTCAGGAAGAGTGCTGATCTTGGAATTGACCTGAAACTTCAAAACATGTAGGGAAATCTTGGGTCTGGTGGTTCTTCTTGTGTGCTATGGGAAGATACCCTTGGGCATCAGGCCTTCTGAGAAAAGACCACAATGAAGAAAGAGTCTGAGCACAGGTCAGTTTGGAGAAGACACAGTGGGATATGAGGCAGAATTGGAATTAGACAACCCTTGTTAAATCACCCAAGTTTGCCTCCCTCCTTTTTATACCTTACTTATTAAAAGCTTTGGAATGGATCTGTCCTACTCATCTCCATTAATGGATACTGAAGTTTGCCCAGGAGTCTAGTTTTCTCATCAGCTAAATTCAACTGAAACTCCTGTATCCTAAAGAGATGGTGTATGAATAGGTTTTAGGAAACCCAAGAATTTTATGCAAGTGTTTACAAAATGTTGGGATGTACATTGTTCTAGGAAGAGTAGTCATAGATCTAATCAGATAGGTAATGGACTTATGATCTTTTTATTAAAAAAAATACAAACCGTTGGCCAAGAAGTTTTCAGGAGCAATATGATAGAATGGAAGCTGGGGGGTTTTCCCTGAGTCTTTAAAAACCACATGGGATTCATGAATAAAGTCACAGAGAATTGGCCTGGGAGAGGTAGGCTACATTGAGATGGACCTATGGAGACAGGTAGGAAGGCAGTAGCAGAAGTAGCAGAGATGGCAGGGGATTTGATGGCAGGGGATTGAAAGAAGGCTGGAATCAAATCAAAGCCAGACATTTTGAAGTAACTCGGGCAGAGGAACCAGTCTGATAGTTCTCAGCAGAACTGAGCTGACTGAGAGAGATGGAGTCTGAATGGCTGAGAGCAGAAGCTGTCTTGAAGAAAATTTGTGTTTAAATATGAGATTTAATATTTTTTGCAAGGCAAAACAGTAGCAATCAATGTGAAAGTAAGGGAGCAGCTGCTGCTTCCCAAATACTGTCAACAAGACAGAAAATGTGTGAGGTGTTATGAATAATGGTTGTAATTAAAGCAGTGCAGCAATTCTGGTAGGATAAGCAGGGTTCCCAGGGTTATGATTATCAAGTTCAGTCCCAGAAGCACTATTTCTTTGTGTGTATATACATGTGTGCAAGTGCATGTGAATGTTAACATGTGTGCATATACCTATGTATGCAAATGTAGAGAGCTGGGAGAAAAGGACAAAATCTAGAGAAGAAATCAGGGAGAGGAAGGGAGAAGGTAAAATAGAGAGACTTGGTGGTGGGAGATGATAAGAGGAAAAAGGAGATGGAGAAGCACGAAGAGTGAAAGTGTTAGCTTTGTGTTCTATGAGTCAAATCTCAGCAATCTACCTTACCTGATCACCTGTATAAAATAGGTTAAATACACACAAAACACACTGTTAATCATTTTCACTACATATATTTTCCATAATAATTATCTCTCATTTTCTTATCTATCACTTCCTCCATTTAAGTGTATTTTCTATGAAGGCGTTGCCATATTTCTCTCATTTATAATGTACAGCAGTCAGTTTAGGCTAAGTAATGCTGTGATAACAAATGACCCTCCCTCCAGGAAAAACAAACAAACAAACAACACACACACAAATTTATTTCTTGTTCATATTCCATGTTGGGTGTGGGTTGGTTGTGACTCTGATCTTTGTGTCTTCATTATGAGAGCCATGCTCATAGGGTAAAGTAGTATCTGGGATATTGATGTTTTCATGGCAATGAGAAGAAAGGCCATAGCATTATGACTCTCTGGCTCTTAAAGCATTTGCTTGGAAGTGACATAGTCACATTTCATTGACCAAAGCAAGTCATATCGGCACTCAAAAGTTTAACAGAGTGGAGATATATAATGTGCCCTTGGGGATGGTTGATGAAAAATTTAAACAGCAATACAATCTGCTACACCACTGCATTCTCAGTACCTAGCACAGTTCCTGGAACAAAGTACATTGTCCTATCAATGGTGCACTGTGGCCTTTGTTAGGAAGCTTTGTTCTAATGTGTGCTGTGAAATTGGCTATAAGAACTTCTTCCTGGTTTATATTATATGATATAAAAATTTGATATTTTCCCATTCTTATGTAATGTGTAAACAAAGTCATCTTTAGAAAAAGTTTCTCTTTTTATTGCTTTTTAGCATGGAATCTAAATGAAAATTAGGTTCTTTTATGCAAAGGCATCTTTAAGAAAAGGCCCTTAACCTCCTTCTAGATAAATTGCTTTCTTTAAGCTTCTTCAACATGAAAAATCTCAAAGCCATCATTAGATGTAGAGAAGCAGGGCTGGGTTAACCTGAGACAGGAGCTTTGAAGGTTTGGCAAATAATTCAGGGAGGTGAAGATTTCATCACTCTTTCAAGGTCTAAAAATCTAAGATAGTCTGGGAGGAACACTGAACTATGAGACATTGAAGAAGCAGACCAAACTCATCATGACTGAAGCTGAATTTCTAATATTCCCCTACCCCCAAGCCTGCTCCACCTTCAGCCTTTTCCATTTCATTAAATGGCAACTCCTTCCAGTTGCTCAAGCCCCAAATTTTCATGTTGTCCTTGAATGTTACCTCTGCCTGTCTCTGTCTCTCTTTTGCTCTCATATTTCACATCAGTTCTATCAGCAAATCCTGGCATTCCTCTTTCAAAGTATATCCTGAATCTGATGATTTTTTAATCATTTCCATTGCTATCACCTTGGTCTAAATCATCAATTCTTGGCTGGATTATTGCATGATCTGCTGTAGCTGTCAGCTACTGCTCTGATGATATTGCCAAACAACCCCAAAATATCAATTGTGTTCAACAAACATGTCTTTTGCTTGTTTAATGGTCTGGGTTCAGTTGGAATGGCTCTGCTTCAGGCTGAGAGTCAGGTTATTATTCCCTCCTTGTATCTCTTCCATTTGGGACCAGCAGCTGGCTGGGACATGTTCTTCTCCTGGCAGATGGCAGGTACACAATAAGCTTCACTAAATCATACAAACATATTTTACAAAACCTCTGCTGGCATCTTATCAACTGGCATTCCATTGGACATAGCTAGTTGCATGGCCATGGTCAGCATCATTGTGGTGGCAAAATATATTCTTGCTCTAGAAGGAATCACTGCAATGTCAACATGACAAGGAGATGTATATAACATTCTATAACAGAGAGTGAAAACTTGAGAATAATAATCCAATCTATCATGGTCTCTAATCTTTTCTCTTGCTTTTGTCCTTTTCCTCCTAGAGTCTATTCTCAGCATAAGAGAATAGATTTATATTTTTCAGGTTTTGGCTCAGATGTCACTTTCTCAGAGAGGCTATCCCTGTGCACATTATTTAGAATTGTAATCCCCCAATCACCCTTGTTCCTCTACTCTCCTTTTCTGGTTTATTTATCTCCATGACACTTATTACTTATTGTACTGTGCACTTTGCCTATTTAATTGACCATTTCCTTTTAATAAAGAATAAGCTCCCTGAGGGCAGGTATTTTGATTTGATTTGTTTACTTCTATATTCTGAATGCCTAGAACAAACTGTATCTGGTACATAGTAGTCCTCAATAAATAGTGAATGAATACATGAATGAATGAACTATCAGTGGCAGGACAGGGAGCTGAATAGACTGAGGTGGGAAGAGGTTGCACATGGCAGTGGTGTATTGGTCCTTTATGCTATGGGCCCTGCCATTTGTGAAGAGGGAAAGAGAGAAGGCAACAAAAGCAGCTCCAGAGGAAGGAAGATAACAAAGTATCTCTTTTCACAGCCTTTTAGGGTCTGTAGGCAATTAAGTGATATGAGAACTCAGGACCAAATGTCTGCCATACCTCTTTCCCATCTGGTCCCATTCACCTGCAGAGAGGCCGAACCAGGACTCATGTTCAGGTTTCCTGAGTTGCTCTGATCTACTCCCCTCCCTTGCTAAGAGACAGCTGCAACCTTCAATGGCTGAAAGCAATAGGGTCTGCCAGGATGGCTGATCTTCCCTGTGTATGTCCCAGTGGGTTACTGCCTTGGTATAAAATCTTGGTTGAGAAGCTGCCCTGGTTCCTGTCTCAGAAGATGGAAACAATTCCATGGGAATAAGGCCGAGGGTCTGTCCTACAATCATGGCCTTTTAAACTATTGGGGTCTGAGAGAGCTGACTGAGCTACTGGAGGGAGTACTGAATGTTAAGTGGATCCAGGCCTGGGAATAGGTTTCAATATTGTATAACAATTTGAAGTGGGATGAAGGGTTGCTGAATCAAAATAGCTGCAAATTTGAGCTTTTTAAAAGTCAATTCTTGTATTGATATGTAAATATGTCTGTGTGCATATGTACATATAAGCACACATATGAACTCCCCAACATATGAGATAATATTTGAACACATATAATATAGTAGATGTGTGTACTCTTTTTTCATTTAAAACATTATTTATTGATTGAAAACAATTCATGGAAAAGCAAACTTCAATTGCCATGCCAAGTGTGAAAATATTTTAGCTATTAATTTCATAGAGCTCCTTCTTCTAAAGTTATCCTGGGTATTATTATTGAATAGTATTTGTTTGTTTATTTATTTATTTATTCTTTTTAGATAGATACTACAGTAGAATGTATTTTGACATATCATGCATATGTGGGGTATAACTTCCCATTCCTGTGGTTGTACATGATGTGGATTTATACTGGTCATTTATTCATATATAAACATAGGAAAGTTATGCCCAATTCATTCTACTGTCTTTCCTATTCCCCTCCTTCCTCCCTTTCCTTCATTACCCTTTGTCCAATCCACTAAACTTATTGAATAATTATTTAAATCATGGCAAATAATAAATCCATTAAAATAATGATTTTTTCAGGTGGGCTATGGTAGAACAAAAACAGTAAAACAATTATCCTAGTAAAATTTGGCTTTTACTTTATTCAAGAGATACAAATTTTCTTTTGTGAAGATGGAGGGACTAAATATTAGCACCAATTGTGATGTCTGAAAAATCATTACTGAAATATCTGTAATTATTATTACATATTACAGATACATGGGGCCAGAGTTCCTGCCAACTGGTGGGAGCACAGGCCAAGGCCCAGGACCACCTTCAGGGATCACTGTGGGAGCCCAGCTAAGGTTAGACCTGAGACTGCTAGCCACCAGTCACAGGGGAACCCAGACCAAGCCGAAGGACTGCCTCCGGGACCCCTGCGGGAGACCTGGCCAAAGTGACGCCTGGGACCACCCCCAGTCCCGAGCCAGAAGTCCTGCTGACCTGCAGGAGCACAGGCCAAGGCCCAGGACCACCTTCAGGGACTGCCGCGGGAGCCCAGCCAAACCCACTCCCACTGCCCTCTTGAGTTACTTCCACTACCATTGCCACCATCTTTAGTGGCAGTCGTGTCCATCTGGGGACACCTGCTGGGGACTGGAAGTGAACTCCAAGGTGAGATCCAGGTAATCTGTAGTGTCACTACAAGATTATAGCGTAGAAACGGCAATACCTCAGATCAGCATTGCAAGAAAGGAAGATACAGGGCTGGGATTGTAGCTCAGCGGTAGAGCGTTTGCCTCGCATGCGTGAGGCCCTGGGTTCGATCCTCAGCACCACATACAAACCAATAAAAATAAAGACATTGTGTCCATCTACAACTAAAAAATAATAATAAAAAAATTAAAAAAAAAAAAAGAAAGGAAGATACATAATCAACATGAAAAAACAAGGGCAGAAAGTGCCCCAAATAAATGAAGATACTACAATAATAGAATCCATTGACAGCACAGTTGATGAAATGTCAGAGAAAGAATTAAGAATGTACAGAATTAAAATGATCTGTGAATTAAAGAATGACTTAAGTAAGCAAATACAGGCAAAAATTGATCTCTCCAACAAAGAGATAAGAGAGCAAATAAAGGCAACCATTGATCACTCCAACAAAGAGATAAGGGAGCAAATACAGATAGCAAAAGATTACTTTAAGAAACAGCTAGAGATTGTGAAAAAAAACAATCAGAAATTCTTGAAATGAAGGAAACCATAAACCAAATAAACAACTCAATAGAAAGCATCACCAGCAGACTAGATCACTTGGAAGACAGAACCTTGGATAATGAAGACAAAATATACAATCTTGGAAATAAACTTGACCATACAGTGAAGATGGTAACAAATCATGAACAGAACATTCAAGAATTATGGGATAGCATCAAAAGACCAAATCTAAGATTTATCAGGACAGAAGAAGGCACAGAATTTCAAAGCAAAGGAATGCACAATCTCTTCCATGAAATAATATCAGAAAATTTCCCAAACATGAAAAATGAATTGGAAAATCAAATACAAGAGGCTTACAAGATACCAAATGTCCGAAATTACAACAGATCTACACCAAGGCAATTATATTGAAAATGCCCAACATACAGAATAAGGATAGAATTTTAAAGGCCACAAGAGAGAGGAACCAGATTACATATAAGGGGAGAGCAATTCGAATCTCAGCAGATTTTTCAACCCAAACCCTAAAAGCCAGGATATAATGGAACAACATATACCAAGCTCTGAAAGAAAATGGATGCCAACCAAAAATCTTATATCCAGCAAAACCGAGCTTCAGATTTGATGATGAAATAAAAATTTTCCCTGATAAACAAAAGTTAAAAGAATTTACAGCAAGAAAGCCTGCACTACACAGCATTCTCAGAAAAATATTCCATGAGGAGGAAATGGTAACCAACAATAAAAATATACAAAGAGAGGAACCACACTAAAAGAAAGGCCAATCAAAGGAGAAACCAAGTCAAGGTAAAAACCAAAAATAAACCAAAATGATTGGGATTACAAATCATATTTCTATAATGACCTTGAATATGAATGTCCTAAACTCATCAATTAAATGACATAGACTGACAGACTGGATTAAAAAAAAAACTCAACAATATGCTGCCTTCAAGAGACTCATCTCACAGGAAAAGACATCCACAGACTAAAAGTAAAAGGGTGGGAAAATACATATAACTCACATGGACCACATAAACAAGCAGGAGTTTCCAACCTTATATCAGATAAAGTGGATTTCAAACCAAAGCTGGTGAAAAGGGATAAAGAAAGACATTTCATACTTGTTAAGGGAATCATACATCAACAAGACATAACAATCATAAATATCTATGCCCCGAACAATGAGGCATTTATGTATATCAAACAAATCCTTCTCAACTATAAGAATCAAATAGATCACAACACAATAATACTTGGTGACTTTAACACAGCTCTCTCACCACTGGATAGATCTTCCAAAAATACAAACAAACTATAGAACTCAATAAAACAACCAATAATTTAGAAATAACAGACATATATAGAGTATTCCATCCATCAACGAGCAAATACACTTTTCTCAGCAGCACATGGATCCTTCTCCAAAATAGATCATATGTTATGTCACAAATCAAGTCTTACCAAATAAAAAAAATAGAGATACTACCCTGCATCCTATCTGACCATAACGGAATAAAATTAGGAATCAATGACAGATTAAAAAATAGAAACTACTCCAACACCTGGAAACTAAATAATACGCTATTGAATAATGCATGGATAACAGAAGATATCAGGGAAGAGATAAAAAGATTCTTAGAGGTAAATGAAAACCCCAATACAACATACCAATACCTCTGGGACACCATAAAGGCAGTGCTAAGAGGAAAGTTCCTTGAGTTAAGTTCATTCATTAAAAGAAGTGAAAGTCAACAAATAAATGACTTGACTCTACATCTCAAAGCCCTAGAAAAAGAAGAACAAACCAACACCAAAAGAAGTAGAAGACAGGAAATAATTAAAATCAGAGCTGAAATCAACATAATTGAAACAAAAGAAACAATTCAAAAAATTGACAATACAAAAAGCTGGCTCCTTGAAAAAATAAACAAAATTGACAAACCCTTAGCTACCCTAACAAGAAGGAGAGAGAAAACTGAAATTACTAAAATTCATGATGAAAAAGAAACTATTATGACAGACACTACTGAAATACAGAGGATAATAAGAAAGTATTTTGAAAATTTATACTCCAGTAAAATAGAAAACCCTGAGGACACCGACAAATTTCTAGAGGCATATGACTTACCCAAACTGAAGCAGAAGGTCATACACAGCTTAAAAAGATCAATTTCAAGCAAGAAAATGGAAATGCCATCAAAAGCCTGCCAACCAAGAAAAGCCCAGGTACAGATGGATTCTCAGCCAAGTTCTACAAGACCTACAAACAAGAATTAATTCCAATACTCCTCAAACTATTTCATGAAATAGAAAAGGAGGGAATGCTTCCAAACTCATTCTAAGAGGCGAGTATCACCCTGATTACAAAACCAGACACAGATACATCAAAGAAAGAAAATTTCAGACCTATATCCCTGATGAACATAGATGCAAAAATTCCCAGTAAAATCTTGGCAAATTGCATACAAAAACATATTTTAAAAATAGTGCACCATGATCAAGTGGGGTTCATTCCAGGGATGCAAGATTGATTCAACATACAGAAATCAATTATTGTAATCCATCACATCAATAGACTTAAAGATAAGAATCATATGATTTTATCAATTGATGCAGAGAAAGCATTTGGCAAAATACAGCACCCTTTTATGGTCAAAACACTAGAAAAACTAGTAGGAACATACCTCAATTTTATAAAAGCTATCTAGCTAAACTCAAGGCCAACATCATCCTAAATGGAGAAAAATTAGAAACATCCCCTCTAAAAAAGGGAATAAGGGATACCCTCTTTCACCACTGCTATTCAACATAATCCTTGAAACATTAGCCAGAGCAATTAGACAGATGAAAGAAATTAAAGGGATACAAATAGGAAAAGAACTCAAACTATCATTATTTGCCAATGACATGATTCTATACTTGGAAGATCCAAAATATTCCACCAGAAAACTTCCAGAATTAATAAATGAATTCAGCAAATTAACAGGATATAAAATCAACACCCATAAATCAATTGCATTTCTATACATCAGTGATAAATCCTCTGAAAGAGAAATTAGGAAAACTATCCCATTCACAATAGCCTCAAAAAAATAAAATACTTGGGAATCAATTTAACAAAAGAGGTGAAAGACCTTTACAATGAAAACTACAGGACACTAAAGAAAGAAATTGTACAAGACTTTAGAAGATGGAAAAATCTCCAATGCTCTTGGGTAGGCAGAATCAATATTTTCAAAATGGCCATACTACCCAAAGCTCTATATAGATTCAATGTGATTCCAGTTAAAATCTCAATGTCATTCCTTATAGAAATAGTAAAGGCAATCGTGAAATTCATTTGGAAGACACAGAGACAAACTCACTTAAATACAGTTACGTTATACTAGATAAAGGTGCTAAACATATACACTGGAGAAAAGATAGCTTCTTCAACAAATGGTGCTGGGAAAACTGGAAATCCACATGCAGCAAAATGAAACTAAACCCCTATCACTCACCATGCACGAAATTCAGCTCAATGTGGATCAAGGACCTGGAAATTAGACCAGAGAACCTATGCATAATAGAAGAAAAAATAGGCCCAAATCTTCATCATGTCAGATTAGGACCTTACTTCCTTAACAAGACTCCTATAACACAAGAAGTAAAATCAAGAATCAATAAATGGGATAGATTCAAACTAAAAAGCTTTTTCTTAGCAAAAGTAACAATCAATGAAGTGAACAGAGAGCCGACATTCTGGGAGCAAATTTTTGCTACATGCATATCTGATAGAGCACTAATCTCCAGGATATATAAAGAACTCAAAAAACTTAACACCAAAAACAACCCAATCAATAAAAGGCCTAAGGAGCTGAACAGACACTTCTCAGAAGAAGATATACATTCAATCAACAGACCCATGAAAAAATGTTCAACATCTCTAGTAATTAGAGAAATGCAAATCAAAACTACTAAGATTTCATCTCACATCAGTCCGAATGGCAATTGTCAAGAATACAAACAACAGTAAGTGTTAGCCAGGTTGTGCAGGGAAAGGCATGCTCAAACATTGCTGGTGAGACTGCAAATTGGTACAACCAATTTGGAAAACAGTATGGAGATTCCTTAGAAAACTTGGAATGGAACCACCATTTGACCCAGCTGTCATCCCACTCCTCCGTCTTTTATACCCAAAGGATTTAAAAACAGCATAGTACAGTGACACAGCCACTCCAATGTTTATAGCAGCTCAATTCACAATAGCTAAGCTGTGGAACCAACCCATATGTCCTTCAATAGATGAATGGATAAAGAAACTGTGGTATATATACACAATGGAATATTACTCAGCATTAAAAGAGAATAAAATGATGGCATTTTCAGGTAAATGAATGGTGTTGGAGAATATCATGCTAAGTGAAGTAAGCCAATCCTAAAAAAACCAAATGCTGAATGTTCTCTCTGATAAGTGGATGCTGATCCAGAATGGAGGAGAGGACATGGGAAGAATGGAGGAAATTTGGTCAAAGAGGAGGGAGAGGGGAGGGGGCATGGGGACAGTAAAGATGGTGGATTGAGATGGACATCGTAGCCCTAGCTTCATGCATGACTGCATGTATGTTGTGATTCTACATTACATACAACCAAAGAAATGAAAAGTTGTGCTCCATCTGTGTACAATGAATCAAAATGCATTCTGCTATCATGTATGCCTAAGTAGAATAAATAAATAAATGTATAAAATAAAATTAAAAGATACATGGAAGTATTCTGGGCATTATATTTTTAAAAAAAATTTTTTTAGTTATATATGGACACAGTGTCTTTATTTTTGTTTTACTTATTTTTATGTGGTGCTGGGGATCGAACCCAGTGCCTCAGGCATGCGAGGCAAGCACTCTTCCACTGAGCCACACAGCCCCAGCCTATATTCTGGGCATTATATTACCATATCACTTTCTTGTCCAAAACTCTTCAAGGATTGTTTCTAACTTGCCTGCATAATTAAGTTTGTTCTCCTCAGCATTTTGGTTTAAGCAATCTGTTATCTAGGACTTATTTAGCTTTATTATTGGTTCTTTTTAGTTATATATAACATTAGGATTCATTATGACATAGTTATAAAAGCATGTAATATAACTTGCTCTACTTCAGTCCACAGTACTTCCTCTTTCCATTTGTTCCTCCCTCCCTCCTTTCCCTTCCTTCTACTGTACTGATCTTTCAGCTATTATAGATTTTTTTAAATTAGTATCTTGGGCTGGGGTTGTGGCTTAGTGGTACAGCACTTGCCTAGCATGTGTGAGGCACTGGGTTTGATTCTCAGCACTACATATAAATAAATAAAATAA
>PVHX01023477.1:0-25671 GCA_004024805.1 Geosciurus inauris
CTGGATTTCATGAGGTGAGCAGCTTTCTTCTGCCATGCCTTTCTGCCATAATGTTCTGCATCTCTCAGACACAGAGCAGTGGATGTGGCTGACCATGAACTGAAGCTCTGAAACCTTGATCTCAAACTTTTCCTTGTCAGATAGTTTCATCACAGCAACATAATGCTGACTAACACACTTGGAAAAAATAATGAGCTTCATGGCATTTTAACTTGCCCTGTTACAAATCATTCCCTTGCCACCTTTGGTGTAGTCTTGAATGTCAAAAATTCACAGATACAGTAAAAAGACTAATCTTGGAAGCCGTTGAGAGAAGCCAGGAGAAAAATTATCATAGATAAATTACATAATGATGAAAGGGCCACTTTTCCAAGAAGATATAAAATTTTCAATGTGCATATTCATAACAACAAAGCATAAAAATTCTTGATTGAAAGAAAATAATAAATTATTGGGAGAAATTAATTACTCCATTACCATAGTTGAAGACATTAACACACTTCTATCAAAAAAGTATAGATCCAGCAGGCAGAAAATCAATAAGGCCAGAGTTGAACTCAACAGCACCATCAATCAATGGAAAATTATTGATATCTATAGATTAATTCACAAAATAAGAGCAGATTATTGATTCTTCACAATACCAAAAAAAAAAAAATACAGACAATATTCTGGCTTATATACACACCTTAACCAAGTTAAAATAATTGAAAAAGACAGACAGTATTCTGTCTTATATGCACACCTTAACCAAGTTAAAATAATTGAAATCATAGTATGTCTATTTTTAGAATACAACAGGAATAGATTAAAGTGAATGAGAAAAAGACAATTTAAAAATACCAAAATACTTTGAAATTAAACAAACAAACAAACAAAAAACTCATAAAAACACAAATGGCAAAAGAGGGATCTCAGGAGATTTAAAATAATTTGATCTAATTGAAAATGAATATTAAAATAATTAAAATTTGTGGGATATGATAGTAAAATGCTGGGGACACAGCAAAAGCAGTGCTTACAAAGAAATTTATTGCATTAAATGCATGTTTTTAGAAAAAAAGAGATATTCAAAATGAATAATCTGTAATTTAGGGTAGTTAAAAAGAAGAACAATTTAAATTCAAAGTAAAAGAAAAAATAAAAACAGAGTAGGAATCAGTGAAATTGAAATAAAGGAAATTGATAGAAAGAATCAATGAAACAAAAAGCATTTTTTAAAGGATGAAATTAACAATCTTCTAGCCAAGTGTAATGTAAGAAAAAAAAGCTGTTTTATTCCTAATAGAATATCCACATTCAACACAGCATAAACCAATGCTTTGACCAGATGTATATATGTTTTCCCCACTCTAGTCAGTTCTTCAATTATATGTGGACCAGCTGGGTATCAGATCTTATCCTGTGGGGCTTAGAATTACAGGAGTGCACACAATCTCAGGGGTCATAGATAATCAGTAGCTTTCCAAGTTCCCAAAAACTACTGTCTGACTCAGCTACAAATCAGAAGTTCTCAAAATCCATTTTTTATATTTGATTATTTTTATATACTGGCTCAGAATAAACTCAGGGAAAAACTTACTTGCCATTTATATGTTTATTATATTCACAAAGAATATGATAAAATGCACAGATAAACACCAGAGGAAGAGATACATAAAAAATGTCTAAAAGTATCCTAAGCATAGGAGCTTCTGTTCCCATGTAGTTGGGATGAATTATCTTCCCAGTATGTGGTCATGTTCATAAGCCCAGAAGCTCTTACAATTCCACACTTTTTTTTAAATGGAGGCTTCATCACATAGGCACATTGATTATTTACTTCATTTCTTCAGTCTCTGGAGAATGAGGAGTGTGAGGCTAAAAGCTCTAACTTTCTAGTCATGACTTGGTATTTCTGGTGACCAGCCAATATCCATATACAGAAATACCATAGGTCTCCAATGATTCAATTCAAACAAGACTAAACCAAGATATAATCAAAATTCATGAATCAAGAACAATGACAGAATCCAAAGCAGAAAGAGAAAAGAAGCATGCCACATTTGAGAAGTTAAAATATTACAAGCAGAAGATGTCTCAGCAGAAAACTTACAGGCCAGAGATTCTAGAGCTACTCCATGGGGTGAGACTAGTAAAGCAAATAAAGAGCTTCTCAGTGAGATGGGTGATAAAAGGATATTACTGGGATTTAATACTGGACTCTCAGAACAGTTTAGGGAATCAGAATATTGAACATAATAAAAAATAAAGGAAGAAGAAGCAAACCCATCACCAGTGCCTGAGACTGTATTGCTTAAAAGGGGGTGAGGGGGCCACGTGGGCCTTCCTGATGAGTTGGGGGTCCAGAGAGATGAGGAAAAGAAGGGGTCTCCGGGGAAGACAATATGGAGTCTCTCTGGACGGTGGCGATTCACAAACCCAATCTCCCCAGGCTCTGGGGTGTAGGTAAAAATTGCCCTGCCCCAGTGAGATGCAGAAACACCCAGAGCAAGAAGCAGGGACACCAGAGCGAGAAGCAGAAAACACCATTTATTCCAGAAAGTGTAGAAACTTAAATACACTCTTGGACCAATCAGATCCAAAGGTCACAAACAAAGGAGTGCTCTTTGGCAAGAGCACAGTCTATTAGCATAGAACGGGGAAAGATGGTAGGGAGGGGTTGAAGGTATTTGAGAGTGCTCCTACAAGACAGGGAGTGACTATGCAGCAGGAAAATAGGGGAAGGACACTAGGAGAACCAGCATTTCGAATGGCACCCTTCTGTGCCTTGACATGGATAAATAAGACATCAAGGACATTGTCAGACAAATTGGGTCCAAAATCAGACCTGGAAGATTCTCACTACCTGACTCAGATTGGGACTAGAAAACCAGAAGGAATTCAGGGGCACAGAGTCTTGTACCCAGGGATAGTCAGGGATATGGGATATTCACACCTGAGAAATCCTAGCTCCCTCTCTCTCTCTTTTTTTTTTTTTTTTTTTTTTTAAGGAAAGAAAAGTTTATTTTGGCTTATGATTTGAGAAGTTTAGTCTAAAGTTCATCAACTTCATAGATCTGGGCCCAAGGTGAAGCAGAGCATCATAGAACAAGGGCATGACCTTCTTAGTCTTTAAATTTGGAGGCTTGCAGGACCAATTGGGTCAGGCTAGGAATTCAATAGATGGATGTGAGTGAGTGAGTGCTTAAGGACTGAGCCTAGGATGTTGAGAAAGAGGGGACCTATGGAAGGTAGAAGGGGTAAGAATTGGCTCCTCCACCACATGCCTGGAACCCAGGAGATACGTCTGAGGCGCAGGCTCTCAGCAAGGATTAGCAGCGGGCCTCTGGATGTACACTGCTTTAAAATCTTCAGACCAATTACCATTCTGTAAAGCACTGGGAGATTAACTAGACCTAAACCTTGCCATTAGAAGCTCTGCCTCTAGGAACTTCTCTCATAGAACTCTACGGCGACCCCACCCTGAGAGTAGAGAAGACAACACTCTCCAAGCCACTCCATCTCATATTGCCCACGAGGGAAGCCAAGAAGTTTTGAACTTTAAATAGCCAACTGGAGGAGAAAAGCAAAAAGAGGGAGGTCTTCAGAGCCTGTGGGGAATTCTATTGTGTGTGATACATACTTCAGGAAAAAAACAAAGATAAAGACACTTGGGAAAAGAAAAACAACATGTATTATCATTGATAATTTTTTGATCACTGCAATGAAAACAATACCTTAATTTTTTTCTAGCATTTTTGAAGGCAGTTATTTTTCATAACTCTATCTTTTGAGGGCTAGGATTTTGATTAGTATACTTTGGTTTTGTTTTGTATTGTTTTTCACCTATTTCTCTTCATTCTCTTTCTCCCTTTTATTTTTCTCACAGTCAAATTTTCTTGTTCTTTCACTCTTTAAGTTTTTGCTTCTACTTTCTCTCCTGCCTCATAATAATCACATCCAACATCTCTTCTGCATTTTCCCTGTTCACTGTTTGAAATACCAAACTCTTTTGCAAACTTAATGTTTTTACTGTTGGCAGTTGCTAACCATACTGTTTCTTTATATTGAGCCAAATAATATTGTAGATGTCATAGTAGGAAATATATTTAGTTTATTGTTGTATATTGCTCATATTGAATGTTGTTGCCTCCCTCTAAACTGTAAGGTACTAGAAACCTTCAGGGACACAATAAGTTCATTGGTTAGAAGCTCTGCTGCTTCAGATTCATATGGATAAATGGGTAGATGCACAAACAATATGAAAAAGCAAGGGAAAAAAACCCATCCCAAACAAACCAAAATACCTCAATAACAGAATCTGTTGATATCACAAAGGAAGAAATGTCAGAGAAGAAATTTTGAAAGTTCATATTTAAAATAATCTTTAAGGTAAGGAACAATGTAAGGAGCAAAATCATAGAGAAAATACAGAAAGTGAAAGAATACTTTAAGAGAAATTCTGAAAAAAATATGGAAATCCTTGAAATGAAGAAATTAATAAGCCAAATTAAAAATTCAATGGAAAGCATCATCAGCACACTAGACTACTTAGAAGGCAAACTTTCAGGCAATAAACATAAAATATATAATCTTGAAAAGAAAATTGACTATGGAGAATAGATGTTAAGAGTCCATGAACAGAGCTTTCAAGATATAGGGAAAAACATGAAAGGGCCAAATTTAAGTTTTATCAGAATAGATGAAGGCTCTGAAATACAAACTAAAAAAAATGCCCAATCTTTTCAATGAAATAATATCAGAATAATTCTCAAACCTTCATTGGGTGTGGTGGCACATGCCTATAATCCCAGTGGCTTGGGAGGCTGAGGCAGGAGGATAGCAAGTTTAAAATTAGCCTTAGTTAAAAAGTGATTTGCTAAGCAACTCAGTGAGACCCTGTCTCTAAAAAAAATACAAAATAGGGTTGGGGATGTGGCTCAGTGGTCAGGTACCCTTGATTTCAATTCTTGGTACATCTTGCAAGAAGAAAAAGAATAAAATGGAAAATCAAATACAGGAGGCATACGAAACTCCAAATACACAGATCCACACCAAGGCACATTATCATGAAAATACCTAACATTCAGAATAAATATATAATTTTTTTCATTTTATTTTTATTTATTTTTAGATACACATGATAGTAACATGTATTTTGACATATTATACATTAATGGATTATAACTTAACTTATTCTAATTAGGATCCAATTCGTGTGGTTGAACATGATGTATAAGTTTAGATTTTTTAAAGACTGCTAGAGAAAAATGGCATGTCACACTTAAAGGTAAACCAATTCAGATTTCATTTGATTACTGATCCCCAATCCTAAAAGCTAAGAGGTCTTGGAATAATATATACCAATTTCTGAAAGAAAAAGAATGCCAACCAAGCATACCCTTCCAATCAAAATAATGCTTCATATTTGAAGAATAAATAAAAACCTTCCATGATAAACAAAAGATAAAAGAATTCATAACTAGAAAGCAGGCACTACAAAACATACTTAATACAATAATTTATGAAAAATAAGTGAAAATAAAATTAAAAACCAACAGAGAAAGCAACTACACTAGAATTATGGTCAATCAAAGGAGAAACTAATAGGGGCTGGGGCTGTAGGTCAGGGGTAGAGCGCTTGCCTAGCATGTGTGAGGCACTGGGTTAGATCCTCAGCACCACATATAAATAATAAATAATAAATGAATAAAATAAAGATCCATCAACAACTAAAAATTTTTTTTAAAAAGGAGAAACTAATAGAAATTAAAAAAACAGAAATAGGGCTGAGGTTGTGGCTTATTGGCAGAGTGCTTGCCTTGCACATGTGAGGCACTGGGTTTGATCCTCAGCACTACAAAAAGATGAACAAAATAAAGATATTGTGTCCATGTATAACTAAAAAAAATTTTAAAAATAGAAATAAATCAAAATAATAGGGAATAAATATCATCTCTCAATGATATAATTGAATGTAAATGGCTTAAACCCATCAAATAAAAGAAAGACTGGCAGATTGGACTAAAAAACCACACCCAACAATATGCTATCTACAAGATGCTCACCTCCTAGATGAGAACATCCAGAGACTGAAGGCAGAAGGATTAAAAAATATATTATGCACATGGATTTTGGAAACAAGCATGGGTTTCTATCTTAATATCAGGTAAAGTGGACTTCAAGCCATAGTTAATCAGAAGAGAGAAAGAAGGTTATTTCATACTGCCTATGTAAATTGTACAACAAGAAATAACAATCATAAATATTTATGCCACAAACAATAGAGCATCAACATAGATCAAACAAATCCTTCTTGATATCAAGAATAAAAAAAGAATCAATAAATGGGTCAAGGAACTAAAAAGATACTTCTCAAAAGAAGAGGTACAAATGGTCAACAAACATACGAAAAATGTTCAACATCTCTAGCAATTATAGAAATGCAAACTAAAACTACACTGAAATTTCACCTTACTCCAGTCAGAATGGTAATTATCAAGAATACAAGTAACAATGAATGTTGGTAAGAATGTGGGGAAAATGGTGCACTCATACATTGCTGATGAGACTGCAAATTGGTGCAACCATTCTGGAAAGTTGTATGGAGATTCCTCAAAAACCTAGGAATAGAACCACCATTGACCCAGTTAAACCAGTCCTTAGTATACACCCAAAGGAGTTAAAATCTACATTCTACAGTAACACAGACACGTCAATGTTTGTAGCAGCTTAATTCCCAATAGCTAAGGACAACCTAAGTGCCCTTCAACAGATGAATGGATAAAGAAAATGTGTTATAAATACATAATGGAATATTAATCAAGCATAAGGAAAATGACTTATGACATTTGTTGGTAAATGGAAAAATCTGAACAATATCATGCTAAGTGAAATAAGCTAATCCCCCAAAACCAAAGGTTAAATTGTCACTCTAATATGTAGATACTAACACACAACAAAGGGGTGAAGGAAAATCAAAGTTCAATAGATTAGACAAAAGGGTATTAATGGAAGGGAGGGGGATGGTAATAGGAAAGACAATGGAATGAACCTGACTTAACATTCCTATGTACATATATAAATGTACCACAGTGAATCTCAACATTATGTACATTCACAAGACTGGGATCCTAATAAGAATGAAATATACGCCTTGTTTGTACAAATATGTCACAATAGACTGTACTGTCATGTATAACTAAAAAGAATACAATGACAAAAAAAAAACTTTTATAAGCCAGTAGAATTTGGTGATATATTCAACATGCTAAAAAATATTAAAACTGTCATCCAAGAATACTTTACCTGGAACATCTGTCCTTCATAAATACATACTTTCCCAGCAAACAAAAACTGAATGAATGAATTACCACCAGACCTATCCCATAAGAAATGCTAAAAGGAATTCTTTAAGCTGAAAGAAGTATGCCAATTAGTAACATAAAAATATAAATCTCACTCATAAAATTAAATAAACACCTAAATTCTGATTAATCTAATACTATAATTGCAGTATAAAAATCATTTATCTTTAGCATGAAGGTTAAAAGACAAAGCTATATATTAAAATTAATAGTAACTACATTAATTTGGTAAGGAATATGTAATATAAAATAACATAAATTTTGACATCAAAAAAAGTGTGAGATGAAATAAGTGTAGAGTTTTTACTGCAATCAAACGTGTTTATCAATTTGAAGTAGGCTCTTTTAACTATAAGTTGTTTTCTGTAAGCCTCATGGCAACCATAAAACACAAGAGCCTGAGTAAACAAATCAAAGATTAAAATGTAAGGAATTAAAGCATATCACTAGATAAACTTGTTTAATCAAAGAAGACATAAATAGAGGGAAGAAAAACAAAGAATCTTAATAACACCTAGAAAATAATTAAGAAAAATGCATACCTGTCAATAATTATTTTGAATATAAATAGATGAAATTCTCCAAAAGGCACAGAGGGATCAAATGGATTAAATAATAGAAGCAAAATATAACTATGTGTTAGCTACAGGAAACTCACTTCTCATTTAAGGACACAAATAGATAAAACATGAAAAGACAGAAAAAAATGTTTCATTCAAAGATAAAATAAAACAGAAGTAAATTTTCTTATAAAAAGTAAAAACTTATAAAATGAGACAAAAAGGTCATTATATAAAGATAAAAGTGTCAGTGCACTAAGAGTATATAACCAGAGTAAGCATATATGTATACAGCTTTAGAAAATCTAAGCATATAACCAAATAGTAAAAGATTTGTAGAGATAGACTGAAATATATTAATAGTAGGAGATTATCACATTCTACTTTCAACAATGGATGAATCATTCAATCAATAAACACTTGTCTTAAAGTAGTCTCTAGACCAAATCCATTTAACATTCAAAACAGCCCATTTAGAACAGCAGAGTGCACATTCCTCTCAAATGCACATGGATAATCTCAAGATATATTGTAGGCCACAAAACAAGACAAGAAGTTTAAGAACACTGAATTCATGCCAAGTATATATTTCCATCCATAAAGTATGAAACTATATATCAATAGTTATCAGATATCAGGGAAAACTCATGAATATGTGTGGAGGAAATACATGCCCCTACAGAACCAATGAGTGAAAATAAAAAAGATAATGGGCAAATATTAAAATATTGTGAGGCAGATGAATATGGGAATACAACATGTCAAAACTTGTAGAATTCAGTATAAACAGTTGTATGAGGAAATTTTATAGCAATAAATGTTTGCACTAAAAAAATAAGAAAAAAATCTAAAATAAACAATGTTTATACTTCAATGAAATATAAAAAGTAAATTAAGTTCATTTAGAAGAAGGAAAAAATAATAGTGAACAGAGTAGAAATACATAAAATATTGACTACAAATCTAGAAAATATTCAAAAAGTAGGCTTTCGAGAAGAAAAACAAAATTGGTAAAACTTTTGGTAAACTATGTCAGAACTGAAAGGGAAGATATTACACAGGTTCCACAGAAATAGAAAGGATCATAAAAACTTATGAATAATTCTACAACAGATTGGATAACCTTGAATAAATAGATAAATTCCTGAACACATACAAATTATCAAGCCTGAATCATGAAAAAGGGAAAATATGTAGAAAGCAATAATGAATAGTAAGATTATATCAATATTAAAGGCTACTATAGAATAATCCTAGGACTTGATAATTTTACTACTGAATTCTAGCAAACACTTAAAGAATGAATGCCAAGTCTTCTAAAACTATTTTTAAATATTCAAAAGAATTTTTCTTAACTCATTCCATGAAGCCATCATTACCCTGGTTCCAAAAACAAAGATAAAAAAACAAACAAATAAAGGCCAGTATCAGTGATAAATGTAGATGCAAAAACCCTCAACAAAATATCAAACTCAATCCAATAGCACATTAAGATGATAATTCCATATGTTCAAGTGAGATTTATACCTAGCACATAATGATAATTACACACAAATCAAAAATTGTGATACACCACATTAACAGAATGAAGGAAAAAAGTTCATATGATTATCTCAATAGATGCAGAGAAGAAACACAACAAAATTTCACATGATTTCGGGATAAAACTCAAAAAATTATATAGAAAGAATGTGCCTCAATGCAATAAAGGCCACATATGACATGCCAGTAGGTAATACCATACTCAAACATGAAAAATATAGAAATTTTCCTCCAAGGTCAGGAACAAAATAAGAATGCACACTCCTGTAACTTCTAGTCAACAAAATAGTTGAAGTCCCAAATAGATCAATTGGATAAGAGAAAGAAATAGTCATCAAAATTAGAAAGAAGTCAATATATCTCTATTTGTAGATGATAAGATCTTATATACAAAATAGTAAATCCTAATGACTATGCTAATAATTGCTAAAGCTAATAAATGAAATACTGTTAATAAAATATAAAATCAACATATAAAAATCAGCAATATTTCTATATACTGAAAATGAACTAAAAGAAAATTAAACCAAAAAAATCCCACCTAAAGCAACAACAAAAAATTAAAAATAACCAAAGATATAAAGATAACAATGGATATAAATATAACCAAGAATATAAAGATGTGTAAATGGAAACATATACAACATTAAGGAAAGAAATTCAGAAAGACACACTTAAAAATTGAAAAGATATCTCAGGTTCAAGAATTAGAAATACTAAGTATCACTAAATTTTCTATGCAACCAAAAGCAATTTATAAATTCATTGAAATACCTATCAAATTTTCTTCCAAAGCAAGAGAAAATGTTCCTCATATTGTATTGCAGTATGAAACTAATAATAAAAATATTATAAAGACTTCAAATAGCAAAAGCAATTTTGAGAAAAAAGAACAAAGGTGCAGGTGTTATGCTATCTAATTTCAAAATCTGATAGTAGTCAAAACAAAATAGCACTGGTATATAAGTGGATACATAGAGCTATGGAACATAATAGACAGCCCCACAATAAACCCATGCTTTTATAATCAATTATTTTTTCACATACATGCCCCAAGAATATACAGTATGTAAAGACAACCAATTCACCAAATGTCACTAGTAAAGCTGTATCCATATGCATATGAATGATCTGACACCATATAGAAAATTAACTCAAAATGGAATAAAGCCTTAAAAATAATACTGCAACTGTAAAACAATTAGAAGAAAAAAACATGGGGAAATTTCAATGATATTGATTTCAGCAATTATTTTTGTATATGATTGTGTGTATCAATATAAAAAGATTCTGCATAGAAAAAGGAAACAGCAGAGTGAAGAAAAACCCTACAGATTGGAGTAAAATATTTGCAACTATGCTTTTGATACAGGGTTAAATATCCAAACTATGTAATAGTAAGAAAAAATAATCTGATTAAAATATCGGCAAGGGACTTGAATAGACATTTCTCAAAAGAAAATATACAAATGGTCAACAGATATATTTTTAAAAATTCAGTATCATTAATCATCCTATAAATATAAGTTAAAATCAAAATGAGATATTGCCTCATACCTAGTAGAACGATTATCGCCAAAAGATGGAAAATAACAAGGGTTGGGCCAAATGCGGAGAAAAGCAAGCCTGTGCATATTATTGATGAAATTCTAAATTGGTATAGCTGTCCTGGAAAACAGTAAGGTATATCCTCAAGAAAGTAAAAGTATCATTGCTATATGACACAATATTGCACTATCAGATATACAGCCAAAGGAAATGAAATAAAATTCAATCTTAATAGTCACAATTCATGTATTAATTTCACAGATTTAAGTATGAAAATTCAAGATATTTCTCATAACTTGCAGTTTGAGAAATTCATTCTTTCAGTAAATAGGAAGTATAAGGAGCTCAAAAGGGTGATTCTCCAAGTCCTTGGCATTTTATTCCCACCCTTCATATAATGCGATAAGTAATATCAAAGACAACAATTTAGTGTAAACAAAGAGTCATGATCGAAAAGCATAAAGTTTCTTATACAAAAAATATTTTAAAACCGATACTTTCTTTTGTAATAATATTTGTTCATAAATTATTGAGAGCTAAACAGGTGATATACATATACAATCAAAATTCAATTTTTAGAATGAGTGATATTGTATCTTCCAACTTTATCACCCTTCTGAAAGCTAGTGAACAGATCATTAGTACTTGCACATATGAAAGATACTCTTGAAGGAAAAGGAAAGTTGTGATAGGCAGGTTTCACCTTAAAGCTGGAAAACTTGCCTACTCTTGAGATACTTTTACGGTTCAGGGGAAATAAGTACTTTAAGATAAATCATGCATCATAATTGCCTCATTCATGGCTATATGATCCTGCTGAGTCCAGACCTTCAATTAATTACTCAATAGCAGGGTATAACTGAGATGCTTGTTTCTACCCATGGCCAAGAAATATCAAAAAATAATAATAATAATAAGCTTCAAACCCAATCCAAATCATTCTCATGATGTCAAGTTTGTGAGCTATAAGAAAACAACTTAGAAAGTAGTAGTTTTAAATAGTTTAAAGCATAAGTTATAGAGTTTCAAAGGTATACTTTTTCTCATCTGTTCTGCTCATCAAGATAACACATGCATTTATCAGATGAGGCCTATTATTATCTGGTAATTTAAAAGTGCCCTTGTTTCCATAAATGTTTAGAGGAATGGTAAGGTTTCTTTTCAGCATGTAAAAGAGTATTATAGTGGCAGCTGCTTAGATTCCCTATAATATTGTGGGTCATAATATGCCTGCTGCTTATCATTTAATTAATGGAGAAACTGAAAATAAACTGCTGATCATTCTTTAATAATGGGGATAGTAATTTATTAGTATAGAAAATAGAGAATTGTTTCCTTTATATTGTTCTAAGAACTTAGAAGTGCAGTCTAGGGGGAAAACTACTGTTAAGGGTTAATTTTATTTGTACTTAAGTCTACAACCTGCTCATGGGTGTAGACCTGGAATATAACCAAATGCTCTCTATTTCACTGCACCATTCAAAGATGAGGAGAATTAGATAGATTGATAATCTCTAATAAGATCATACATCAATTAAATCATTAGTTAGTAAGAATTCCATAAACATAAAAAAAGAAAAATAATTCCTCAGTGGAAAACAAAATAGCTATTTTTAATTAGATAAGAAAGAATGTCCAATACATTTGGAGAATGGTACAAAAATACCTTTCTCAGGGAATAATTCAGAAAAAATGGTTCAAATGCATGTTATTGCCTTAATTTTCTAGATAGTCAATCTCTCAGCCTTTTTAAAGTAATAAGAAACATATGCTCTGCTCTACCCCTTATATATTTCCAATATCTCTAATTTTCCAATACCTTCCATTTTTTCCTTTTTTCAAGAAATAGATGATACTACAAATAAGTTTCCCTATATGTCAATATTGGCGGGACCAGAATAAGACAGTCATGTCTTATTAGCAGATAAGACAAATTATTTCACCTGAACCCAATGCGCACAGGTAATATCCAGTCTTGGCTTGTCATTAATAATGTGTGTCTCTGTTGACCTAGTTTATAAAATCAGTTACTGTTCTTTGATTCATTGGGATATAAGTTAAATTGATCCAACATCAATGAAAAAGCCATAAATCCACAGATAATACGCATATGCTTCACTATTACATAAAGTTCATGTTGTAAGCAGTACACATTGGCTTATTGGTTCTTATATGGTCAGAGACCCTTACTCCTACCACCTTATTACACCAACGTTCCCAAAAAATTTCTCTAGTCATTATGGTCAGTGCTAGAACATGAACATATGTGTGTCCTACCTTATCAGAAGGTATGTCTGGAGCAAGAAAGATTCTTTCTAAAAATGAGGGAGACATCACACTTACCACTTCTGCACATGTTCCATTGCTAATAACTCAGTTATAGCTCCACAACTACCTACAAGAAAAGCTATATTATGTAGGGCAGCATTGAGAGCACTTACTTCCTATATTTTAAAAAAAAGAAAGCTTCTAAATAAATAATCTAATGTTACATTTCAGGGCCCTTGGAAAAGAAGAATAAACCAATTTCAAAATCAGTAGAAGATAGGAAATAATTAAAAGTAGAGCTAAAATTAATGACATTGAGACTAAAATATGTAAAGGGTCAATGCAACAGTTATTTGAAAATATAAACAAGATTTATAGATGTTTAACCAAACTAACCAAGAGAAAAGAACCAAATAAAAAATAGGAATAAACAAAGGAGATATCACCACAGACATTTCTGAAATCCAGATTATCATTAGAAACTATTTTAAAAATTTATACTCTAAAACATTGAAAAATATAGAAAATATTCATAGATTTTAAGACACATATGACCTACCCAAATTGAACCATGAAGATATACTTAACTTAAACAGACCAATACCAAGCAGTGAGATTGAAGCAGCATTTAAATGTCTTCTAACAAAGAAAAGCCCAGGACCAGATGGATTCTTTGACAAGTTCTACCAGATATTTAAAGAAGAGATAGTGCCAATCTTTCTCAAATTATTCCATGAAGCCAAAAGGGAGAAAACAATGCCAAATTCATTCTATGTAGCCAATGTCACCCTGATAACAAAACCAGACAAAGATATATCAAGGAAAGTAAACTTTATAACAATATCCCCAATGAACATAGATGAAAAAATTCTTAATAAAATATTAACAAACTAAATTTAAAAATGCATTAAGGAGATAGTATGCCATGATCAAGTGGTTTCATTCCAGAGACTCAAGGTTGGTGCAACACACAAAAATAAATAAATGCAATTTAGAGTTAAGAACTCAATAAATAGAGTTAAGAACATGAATCACATGGTTATCTCAATAGCTGCATAAAAAACTGTTGACAAAACCCAACACAAATTCATGTTAAAAATGCTGGAGGAGCCTCAGCAACAGCGAGGCACTAAGCAACTCAGTGAGACCCTGTCTCTACATAAAACACAAAATAGGGCTGGGGATGTGGCTCAGTGGTCGAGTGCCCCTGAGTTCAATCTCCAGTACAAAAAAAAAAAAAATGCTGAAGTAATGGAGTAACTAGTAATAAAAGGAATTTATCTCAGTATTGTGAAAGCTATATGTGACAAACCCAGGGCCAATATTATACTGAGCAGAGAAAAACTGAAAGCATTTTCTCTAAAATTAGGAATAAGCATTCTCATCATTTCAATTCAGCATAGTTCTTGAAACTAGCCAAAGTGATCTGGCAAGAAAAGAAAATTAAAAGGATGTAAATAAGTTGACAAAATATTTCTGTATGCTGATGACATAATCCTGTATTTAAAAGAACAAAAATAGTCCATCAGACAACTTCTAGAGATGACAAATTCAGCAAAGTATCAGGATACAAAATTAACACACATAAATCAATCACCTTCTTATAATCCAATATTTAATTTGCTGAGAAGGTAATAAGGAATACAATATAATTCACAATTACCTAAAAAAATTAAAATAACTGGGAATGAATCTAATGCAGTAAAAAAAAAACTCAACAAGGGAACTGAAAAAGAAATCGAAAAAGACTTTAGAAGATGAAAAGACCCCTATGTTCTTGCATAGGCAGAAGTAATATTGTCAAAATGGCCATATTACCAAAAGTGTTACACAGATTCAATGCATTTGCCATCAAAATACTAATGATATTCCTCACAGAACTAGAAAAATCAGTCCTAAAATTTATTTGGAAGAATAAAAGACAGAATATCCAAAGCAATCCTGAGCAAGACAAATAATACCAGAGGTATCACAATATTGTGTCTCAAAATTATACTACAGAGCTATTGCAACAAACAGCACAATAGCATGGCATTTGCGTCAAAATATACATTATGACCAAAGGAGTATAACAGAAGATACAGAGATAATTTCAAATAGATACAGCCATATGATACTTGGCAAAAGTTGCCAAAACACATGCATTGGAAATAAGAGTCTTTTTAACAAATGGTGCTGGGAAAACTGGATATCCACCTGTAGAAGAATGAGTAGATATCCCTTTCACCCTGCACAAAAAGTCAACATAGGCTTAACACTACAATATATTGGCACAGGCATCAACATCTTTAACAAGACCCTTAAAGTACATGAAATTTAACTGAGCATCAATAAATAGAACAGCATTGAATTGAAAAGCTTCTTCACAAAAAAGGAAACAAAATGTGAACAGAAAGTCAACAGTATGAGAGAAGATCTTTACTGATGTTCCCTTAGGTGGAATGGGCAGGCTGAGTAATAAAAGCTAAGAGAAATAAAATGGCAAAATAATCACAGAACACAGAAAAGAGTTTCAAAAAGCAGGGGCAGGACTGGCCTGCAAACCAGAAGGGTCTGGCTTCCAGCATCTAACTTCTAGCTTCTGGCACAATGGACCTCACCTGCTCTTTATTTATATTGGGGAACTTCAAAGGCCTTCCATAGAATGTTTTTTACCAGGATAGGAAAAGATGAGGGAAGGTAGGCTGCAATGAGGACTTCCCTGGCAGAGTGGAAGAGCAGGGCACTTGCTTTGGGTGGTCTTACAACTGCAGGGGTGCTACAGGAAGTTCAAAATGCCAGCCCCGCCTCCTCCCTGGCTACTATGAAAGAAGTTCTTCATGCATTTCGTGAATGGCTTCCTGCACTTTACCATGTGATTCTTGGGGGAATAATTTCTAGAGTACATAAAAAACTCAAAACAATATAAAAAATAAAATAACTCATTCAATGTATAAATGGTCAAAAGAACTACACAAACATCTCAAAAATAGAAATATAAAGGGCCAACAAAGTTATGAAAAATGTTAAACATGCCTAGCAATCACAGAAATGCAAATGAAAACTACATTGAAAACTCATCTCATTTCAGCTAGGATAGCTATCACTAAGAATTCAAATAATTATAAATGCTGATGAGTATGTGCCAGAAAAGATACACTCATACATTGTTGGTGGGACTGCAAATTAGTGCATCTACCCTGGAAAGCAATATGTAGATTCCTCAAAAAACAAGGAATGTAACCACAGTATGACCCAGCTATCCCACTCCCAGTACATATCCAAAAGTTCTAAATTCAGCATACTATAGTGATGAAATCACATAAATGTTTATGGCAGCAAAATTTACAATAGCCAGCTATGGAACCAATATAGGCACCTTTGAATGGATGAATGGATAAAGAAAATGTGGTATATATACACAACGAAGTATTACTAGGCCAGAAAGAAGAATTAAATTATGGCATTTGCTGATAAAGAGATGAAACAGGAGACTATCATGATAAATGAAATAAGCCAGACTCAGAATGTCAAGTGTCCAATACTTTCTCTCATATGTGGAAGCTAGACCAAAATATGGACAAAGCAAGGAGGAAACCCATGAAAATAAAAGGGAGATCAGTGGAGAAGAGGAAACAGATTGAGGGGGAAGGAGGAGGCATGGGAAAAGGGAGGAATGGTAGAATGAAATTAACCAAATTATGGTAAGTACATATAAGAATATAGCACAGTGTATTTAAAATTTGTTTGTTTATAAAGCACTAATTTAAAAACCTATAAATAAATAGAAGGAATACTGGTAGAGAAAGGAAGGGAAATTGGGGAGGGAGGAGGAGAGGGAAAGAGGAATTATTAGGGATTAAAGTGGAACAAATTATATTCCATGCATTTATGATTATGTTTAAAACGAACCCCACTCTTATATATAATTATATTGCACTAATCAAAACATTAAAAAGTTCAGTCACAAATAAAAAAGTAATCTAAAAGTGAAAACTAAACAAACGATAATAAAAGGACAAGTTCAGCACCTCCCTCTCTCCTTCCCTCCCTGTCTTTCCCCTTCACATTCCATTATGGAATGACACAGTAATAAGGTTCCCATCAGGTATCATAACCTCATTAGAGAATTTTCCAGTCTCTAGAATTATGAGAATTATTTCTGTACATTATAAATTTCCCAATGTATTTTAATGTAATATTATCCTGAATGGACTGACAGCGAAACTGTACCCACAACATGGCCTTCCCCAATTGCCTTACCAAATGGATATATGAATAGCCAACTGAACACTAGACATTTCCACCTACTTAATAGGACAGACTTATTTGATTGTTTTTATCTTTCTTGTAACCAACTATCAAACCTTCTTTGTTTTACCTTCTAAATATTTCTAACTATGCTGTCTGCAAGCTGTTACCTACACCCTCTGCCTTCCACAAACACAGAACACTACACCTTCCATTCTCCTATGAAATTAAATGAGTGCAATGAGGTGAAGTTCTGATGAGAAGAATATGGATGCAACAGAAGGATGCCAGTACACACCCTCCCAATCCTCCTCCCTACTCTCTTTCTCACCCAATTTCCCTATTCCAATCCCGAGTCCAGATAAGTTATGATCCTCTCTACTTTGTGATCTGATTAAACTCTGAATATCTCTAACATTATACTACTATACAGTAATGCTTCTTTTCTCATTTGAATCTGAGCTTCATCAAGTAAGGGGATAGGTCTTATTATGTTTCTATATCCCTTAGAAAAATGCATAGTGAACTAAAAGTTCATGAGAGAACTGGGCATGGTGGTGCACACCCATAATCCCAGCAGTTAGGGAGTCTGAGGCAGGGGGATCAAGAGTTCAAAGCCAGCCTTAGCAGCTTAGCGAGGTCCTAAGCAACTCAGTGAGACCCTGTCTCAATATTTTAAAAAATATTAAAAAAAGGATGGGGATGTGGCTTAGTGGTTAAGTGCCCCTGGGTTCAATCTCTGGTACCAAAGAGAAAAAAGTTCATGACATACATGCTGCAATGACACTAGTGTGAAGTTAGCACAAAATATACAGTTTACTGAAGCCCACTTTGTAACTAACCTATCAGTATCTATAAGTGGTATATTCTGACATTCATCTTTTTGATTACTTTGATCAACTCTTACATTTGAGAAATACTTAGAGTCAACTAAGAGTATTAATTAAACAAGGGATTTTGTTAAATATCTGAGTTATATATACCCGATTGAGTGTCAGAGAAGCCAGGTGTGGTGGTGCATGTATGCAATCCCAGCAAATTGGGAGGATGATACAGGAGGATTCCAAGTTTGAGACCAGCCTTAGCAATTTAGTGAGGTCCTAAGCAACTTAACAAGACCTCATCTCAAAATAAAAATAAAAAGGCTGGGGATGTGGCTCAGTGGTAATGTCCCACGAGGTTCAGTCTCTAGGACCAAAAAAAAAAAAAAAAAAGGTCAGAGGAGAGAGAATGTAGAAAAAAAAAATGCCAATATGTACCTTTGTTACATATGATTTCTAGAGTTTCACCCAGTTGCTGAAATTTCCATATGGATTCTGGCTTAAGAATCTCAGATGATAACAGAATGAAGTTTAACATTTACAACATAATAAGACAATATGTAATGTGCCAAGAAACTTAGAACACATGCAAAAGACACTTTATTCTTGTAAAATGACCAAGAATATCAGTTCTATTTTCAGGATCGTTCTGTGAGAAGCACTTCCAGTTTGTGCTTTCTCCTTTCTCTTAAAATTCTTCGAAGTGCTACATGTGGCATTTCACATATTTTTGCAATAAGTAAAGTTCAAAGTCATTGATCACACCACATGGAGTGCAAGGCACTATTTTTTGACAGTAAATACATATATATCAAGAAATTTGATAGAAACTTCTCCAAGGTGTCACAACTATTTCTAGGAACTCTCCAGAAAGTTGTGGGGCTAAAAGAACGATGCATATTGTTAAAGGAAATCCTGAACTATACTACTGAAGGAAATTAGCCAATAAGAATGTCAAACTACTCATTGTCCAAGATTTTATTTCAGTATCAATTACAGGAATTAATTGTGATAATTCAAAATTAGGATTTCATAAATTTTAGAACAAAATGAAATATCTTTTACTTTTCATGTTTCCATAAACAATTAATGAAGATAACAATTATACCAGTTGGCTGTAGCCACATGTGTCACTTTATTTTTTTTAAATAAGATACTCTTTTGTTATAAACTTTGAACATTGTACACATAAATATGGGATGACTAAAGTCATGAAGCCTGTGTCATACAAGATGCAGGATACAATGATATGATGTTGGTCAGCTGTAAAGGTATCACACCCCTGGTGATTTGACAAGAACAGAATAATTACATATATCTATATAGTTATTTTACTAACTTTATATGCCCATGCAATATGCTAAGGCAACAACATTTATGAATGATCTACTATGTTGTAGTCATCATGTAAAGCAGATCAAATATGTTACCCCATTTTATTCTTGTAAATACTGTGCAATGGAACTTTTCTTATTATTTGTCAAGCTTTGGAGAGTGAGGCTCAAAAAGACTATGATATTTACCAAAAGTAAAAGATAATAAATAGTGAAGTCAGAATTTAAACCCAGGATTGTCTGATTACCCCAAGTCCACCCTTTTTCTACCTATAACCCTTGCAATATATATATATAATTTTCTCAGATCACTACTACAAGTGTATTATCCTACACGTATAAGTCCACTAATGAATCTCAAAGAAACCTTTCTAAATCTGACTTTGTAATTTAGAAGATTTGGAAATTTAATATTAAGAGGTCATCATTTTGTATGACAAGAATTAGTACTTGTGAATAGTAATTCTTTTCACTATGAAATGAATACTATAGGTCATGTTACACATTTATAGTTGCTACTGGGTTGTGTAATATTTGTCCAGCTATTTAATATCCTTCCCTTTGTTTTTCACATCTTCAAAATGTGGATAATAACGATGTCTATTTTTAATGAAATAACACATGCAATATGCTCATCACAGTAACTGCAACATAGTAAACAATAAATATCAGTTATTATTTCCTAACTTATAGAAACTCCTATGATATTGTCTTTAATTTTTATTTATTTATTAATTTAATTTTTATTTTTATACATAGACAACATGCAACACTGTTTCATTTTTCCTCAAAATAAAAGGCACTGACGTGGAAAGGAGAATGGAGAGGAGAAATGTTACATATATTAGTTTATTGAAGTGCATAAATTTGGATAGGTAGGTTGGAAAAAGATCAGTCATGGATCTGTGTGCTAAATGTATCAGTTTATAATTTGCCACATATATAGTTGGTCAATGAAAGTTATTAAACAGAGGAGTCATATGACAATGAATATGGTGTTTGGGGAAGCTCAAACTCCTAACTGGAGTATGCTATATGAATCAACACTGATAGAAACTAAAGTCTTATCTATACTATAATCTTTGCATATTAAAAATACATACAAGAAGATAAAAATGAAAGAAGAAAAAGTGAAAATACATATTATATTTTTAATAAATGCCCCCATAATATTTCTTCAGCTTTAAACCAATATTCTTGTATACTTTAGTCACAATCAGAATAATTAAAGTACTGTAGGTATGTTTGATGATTTCATGTAGGTAAATTGAAGTTATATAGGCTGAATAAACATAAACATCTCCTAAGATGTAGAAATGTTATCAAAATAATGGATATGCCAATCCAGTTTTCTCTGATATGCAGAACCATGTTTGATTATCTTTAAAAAATGTCAGAAGAGTATTCTAAATATGCTGCTTTCCCTTCTGTGGGATTTCTAAATGGGAAAGTAAAATATAAAGAACAAATGTCTGACTGTCCTAAAACAATAAAATGCTGTTTTTAAGTGTGCGTGTGTGTGTGTGTGTGTGTGTGTGTTTGCCTAAAAGGATTGTTCTTCCCAAATGAAAAGGAAAAATTAAACATATAAACTATATACAAAAATCAAAGCTTTTGCTAAGAATTTTAAATACATGGCCATTGAGGTAATAGCACATTTCAAATTTTGTTTTAGAAAAAAGTTCAGAGAAAACTCTTGGCTTAGAAATAAAATGAAATTTGAAAGTAATGGTAGAGGAGAACTAGAAAATTATTCAAAGAGGTACGACTAATTCTGATCTTAATATGCTCCACAAGTCAATGGTTATTGCTACTAAATGAGGTGTTTGTATGTTGTTGTTGCTGTTTTTCTTTGCTTGTTTGTTTTTTAAGGTACTGCTTCAACTTAGAGTATTGTCAAATTACTGGTGAAAAGAATGTGCTTGACCCAAGTTCATCTCAATGGATAACAAAGCACCACCTAAGGGTTCTTAATTTATAATCACTAAAGCACTTGGCATATAAAGAGATATGACAAATTGTTTCTAAAAAAGAGGCTAGGTATAGACATTCAAGCCAAAATAACATTGTTAAAAAAGTCAGTTTTAATACTTAAACAATGTATAATGTATGTGAACATTAGAAACATGTTCTACAAAATAAATATTTTATGAAGGATTAATAAAGCATAATTCAAGAATATGTATTTGAGGTGAAATTAAATAATCCTATGAAAAAAGAAGCATAGTATTCTTAGGTTTATAGATACATTTTACTAGCAAAATGCTGCAAATTATAAGTTCCATACATAAGGAAATATTGAATAAGGAACTATGACTATTCATTCCTTATGGTCATATTTTCAATTATTGAATTATATGTCCAAATTAAACTTTTTTTCATTTCAAAACTTATTTTAGTATACTTTGGCATTCATCAAATTCTACATATTTGGTCTCCTGATTTATAAAGTTGTTCATGTGGGTGCCACATTAACACATCTTTATTGTGGACTGGTAACTGATGGGAATGTTTCTGGAAGGGTAGGGCCCTACCATCCAGGTATACAATTTTCTTCCCATATCTCCCTGCACTAGGCAAATGGCTCCTACTTTGTTAGAGACTTTGAAGTAATAAGTTACTAGAGTGGAATTTACATAACTGAAATTTAAAGAAACAAAACTGAGGAAATGTTTTTTAAATTTTTTCCTTGATGTTTGGAAAATAAATGATGAGTATAAGGAATAAATAGTAATTTTGCCCTGAAAGCAATTAAATGGGAGACAAATTTCCACTTTGTTCCATTATAACTTCCTCTAATATTCATAATTACTGTGCTTTTAAAGTTATTGGCAGGTTTTGAAAAGTTTGCAAACACTTTTCTCATGTCTTTATTTGCTCGTTATGCTTTACTCAAATATCAATCACCTGTTTGAGAGAGATCTTAGAGATTGACAGATCTGTAGGGCTATATGGATACCCTTAGCATTCCCAAAATCTATGTAGCAGTGGCAATTTGTATATTAATAGAATGCCAGGAATTTTTTTTTCCTGTCACAAATAACCTCAGTGAACTTCCCATGGAACTTCCCACATAGAAGAGTTGAGGTGAAATATACTATGGGCGAAAGACTAAATTAAGAGATTAGACACTAGTGAAAGTTCCTCTGCCCTGCGTTAAAAGAGGAAAATCAATTCATATTTTTCAAAAATGTTGTGTTAAAATACACATAAAATAGAATTTACCATCTGAATTATTTTTAAATGTATAATTCAATGATGTTACATATATTGACATTATTTTGCAACCATCAACATTGCCTGTTTCTAGAGCTTTTCTTGTCATCTTGAAAAACTGAGACTATAACATTATATACCATTTTCTGGTTTGCTCTTTCTCCCAGCCCCTATCAGACACTAATCCACATTCTGTATCTATGAATTTGACTATTCTCAGAACCTTGTATAAATAGAATCATAAAAAAATTGTCTTTTTCTAACTTGTTTATTTCACATTGGATAATGTAATTAAATTCATCCATGTTATAGAATTAGAATTTCCTTCCTTCTTAAGATAGATTAATATTTCATCATATGTATATACCACATTCTGTGTATCCACTCATCTGATGGTGGCCATTGGGGTTGGGTATCCTCTCCCTTTGAATTTTGTGAATGATGCTGTTATGAACATTTGTGTCTAAATATCTCTTCAAGATTTGGCTTTCAAAGTTTGTAGCATAAATACAAAATTGAAATTATAAGAAGATGGTAGCAATTATATTTTTCACTTTTTGAGGAACTGCTATACTATTTTACAGTATTTTACATTCTCACCAACACTGCATAGGGTTCCAATTTCAGTAAATAATTGACAATACTTATTACATTTTTATAGTACTACCCTAATGGATGCTAGGTGCTATCTAATCGTAACGTAGATTTGCATCTTCCTAATACCTAGTAAATGTTGTCATTTAGGTATGAGGAGGTCCCCAAAAGCTCATATATGAGACAATGAAGGGAAGCTTAAAGGTGAAATGATTGGGTTATAAGAACCTTAACCTAATCAGTGTGTTAAGTCCCTGATAGAGATTAAATGAGTGGTGACTATAGGCTGGTAGGGTGTGGCTGGAAGAGGTGGATCACTAGGGATGTGGCTTTAGGGTATGTATTTGGTGAGCTGAGTTTAATCTCTCTCTCTCTGCTTCCTGATGATCATGACCTGAGCTGCTATCCTCCTCCAAGCTCTTCCACCATGATGTTCTGCCTCACCTTGAATCCCAAGGGAATGGAGCCAGCTATTTGTGGACTGAGACCTCTGAAACTGTGAGCCCCTAAATAAACTTTTCCTCCTCTAAAATTATTCTTGTTGAGTCTTCTGTTCACAACAAGGAAAAAGCTGACTAAAACAGTGATGTTGAGCAACTTTTCATGTGCTTATTGGCCCTTTGTGTATTTTCATAAGACACATGTCTACCAAGTCCTTCTACCATTTTTAAGTTGTATACTTTTTTCTTTAATAGATCTGTTGTATACATTCTTCATGTAGTTCTTGTCAGATATATTATTTGCAAATATATTCTTCCATTCAATTATTTTTCTTATCACTTTTTGGTAGTATAATTTGATACACAAGGTTTCTATTGTTGTTGTCCACTATTTTGGTATTATAGTACAAAAAAAAAATTGCCAAGCAAAAAGTTGTGTTGGTGTTCACTCCTATGTATTTTGGAGTTTTATAGTTTTAGCTTTAAGAGTTGGTTTTTGGTCTGCTTTGAGTTGATATCTGTATACAACATACACATGTATGTGGATATCCAGTTTACCCAAAGTCATTTGCTGAAAAAAATCTACCCTTTCCCCATTGAATGGTCTTGCCACCTTTGTCAAAAAATCACTTGAATATATAGTCAAGGTTCAAATATACCAGTATACCTCATTGGTATATATATGTCTATTTTTGTGCCAGTTCTACATTGTTTTTATTATATAGCCTTGAAGTAAATTTTAAGGTAAGAAGTGTGAGACCTCCAGCTTTATTCTTCATTTTCAAGGTTGTTTTGACTATCTTGGAACTCTTGAGGTTCTATTTGAATTGTATGGGTAATGACAGTTAGTTCTATGTAATCTGCCACTCCTGGTTGTTTCTGGTTTTCCCATTCCTAGCTCCCCATGTTCCATCACATGGAACTGATCACTCAGCAGACTCCAGTAGTTTATTTGCCAAACTTCCAATACAAAGAGAAGTGCCTTCAGTTTTCCCCCATGTGCTGATTCCCAAAGCAGAAAGTTCAGAGAATAGGGCCTTTCTCAGGATGGGACTCAGTTACAGCACCACAAGCATATACTAGGGAGTACAGAAATCTTCTCTCTCAAGATGGTTTACCATGAAAATCTTAGAGATGCTACTTACATAGGCTATATTTCTGCAGAATATTGAATTTGTATCATTAATGTTCACTGAGATTTTCTCCTTTCTCCCCTATTCCCACTGAACAGGCACTCCCCCTTCCTTTGCTGCATTTCCATGCAGTGTTGGTGCATTCTGCCTCATTTCCTATTTTGCTAACCAACATCATTGCATTTCTCTAAGTTTCTGTCCACTATTGATCCCCAGCAGTTTGCTGTGATTACACAACTTAATGAATTGCCTTATTCTAGTTGTTTTCATTACGTCTTGTATAGATTCAGGAAAGTTCTGGTGCTTCTATCCTCCATTTTACAAAGGTCCTAGTTGACTTTTCATACTAAAACATTTTGATTGTTATTTTCCCCATTTTTATATATACTATTTTTTATTTTTTTAACAATGGAGATGGCATACAACATTGTAAAATTATAACAATCTCAAACAGATAAAACTTGTTATGCTTTAATAATAGTATGTCTCCACTAAAATTGATGGTGAAATGTTATTCCCAGTATAATGGTACAGAGATGTAGTGAAACATTAAAAGGTAATTAAGTCATGGGGGTTCTGCTTTTATGAAGGGATTTATTACACAAAAATTGTAATTTAGTTTTCATGGCAGCAGGT
>PVHX01023478.1:0-25631 GCA_004024805.1 Geosciurus inauris
GTGGCTCAAGCCTGTAATCCCAGCACTTAGGGAGGCTGAGACAGGAGAATCGCGAGTTCAAAGCCAGCCTCAGCAACGGCGAGGTGCTAAGCAACTCAGTGAGACCCTGTCTCTACATAAAACACAAAATAGGGCTGGGGATGTGGCTCAGTGGTCGAGTGCCCCTGAGTTCAATCCCCAGTACCAAAAAAAAAGATAATCATCCCAGTGTGTTGTGCCAGCCACTGATGTTCAGACTATTTCTTAACTGATGTTAGACATTTTAGTAGTTTTTGATAAAGGCCAGAAGCATTCCAGTTTAAACTGGGCTAAACTTTGTCTAATTTAGCATGTAAACCCCTTCCTCCTGTGTTGGGGTATGAGGATCCTCCTATCTTGCTGCCTCCCAAAACATTTTTCTGTCCCTAAGCCCTACTAAATTGTACTTTATGCAAACCAGGATCCGTCTACCTTTTTCTTCGGAACCCAGCACTTTCTGCCTTTGGTGGTCAAGTCTCACCTACCAGGACCAGGTTTTTCAAATACCAGCTCTTTCTTAGTTAGTATATATATAGTTGTTGAATAAATGACTGCAAAAAATAATTAAAAACAAATAAAAAGCAATAGGCAGGCTGGGTGCAGTGGCGCACACCTTTAATTCTAGTGGCTCAGGAGGCTGAGGCAGAAAGATTGCAAGTTCAAAGCCAGCCTCATCAAAAGCAAGGCGCTAGCAACTCAGTGAGACCCTGTCTCTAAATAAAATACAAAATAGGACTGAGCATGTGGCTCAGTGGTCGAGTGCCCCTGAGTTCAATCCCTGGTACCAAAAAAAAAAAAAAAAAAGATAAAACTAACAGGCAGGGAAATGTTTTCATAAATTCAATCAGAGGGCTGGGGTTATGGCGCAGTGGTAGCGTGCTCGCCTAGCATGCGTGAGGCACTGGGTTTGATCCTCAGCACCACATAAAAAAAATAAAATAAAGATATTGAAAAATAAATAAATAAATACAATTGGAAAGGGCTCAACTCCTTACTGTATCCAGAACTTGTAAAACTAATAAGAAAAACTTGATTTATTTAATAAAAAAATGATAAAATTAAATAAATGCAGAATGAATAGTTGAGGGGTGGCTATTGGAGAGATACCTCTCCTAAGAATTTAGTGCATTAATTTTGCACAAGACAAATTGAGGACCATGACAGTGGAACTCGAGTACATGAAGGGGAACTTAGAAAATGGAAGAGCTCAGCTTCAGAACTGAGCTAAGCCTTTTCCCAGTGAGCAGGAGGGCAGGAGAGAGACTGATGCATGGCCTGACAGGGTGACCAGATGTCCCAAGTTGGGAAAAGTAGATAGAAAAATCAAGAAGCATACACAGATGAGCTGAAAGCAGGATTGTGGCTCTACTGTGAAGGAGTTAGAGGGCAAGCACACTCTTTGGTGAGGAAATCCAACTTTGCAGGACAGCAGTCCTGGGAAAAGAGTTGGGAGAGAAGGGTAACGTCTTCCCAGAGCAGGACCAGATCTGTGTCCTGCCCTGACAGGTCAAGGTGGCTGGAATCAAGAGTAGAGTAAGTGGAAACCTGGAACCTGATGACAGCACAACTTCTCAGTTCCGCTGGTACATAAGAAATGCCTTTTCCTGCTGAGTGTGGTGGTATATGCCTGCAATCCCAGTGACAGGAGGCTGAGATAGGAGGATCACAAGTTTAAGACCAGGCTCTGCAACTGAGTGAGGCTCTAAGCAACTTAGTAACACCCTGTCTCAAAATAAAAAATAAAAGGGCTGAGGATGTAATTCAGTGGTAAAGTACCTCTGGGTTCAATCCCCAGTATCCCCCCACCAAAAATAAAATAAAAAAAAGGACAAAAAAAGTCTTTTTCTAGATCATCTTGAGCAACTCAGGGAGATCTATTCTCAAAATAAAAATGATAAGAGGGAGACTTCAGATGTAGCTCAGTAGTACAGTGTTTGCCTAGCAAGCCCAGGTTTAATCCCCAGAACCTTGGTCAGCGGGATGATGTGACTGGAGGTTGGCCAATGCAGGACTGGTTATTGCATTTGGTTTCTGGCTCTTGACCTCCTCCAGATGTTGGAATGGCTTTGACTTTATGCTTTTCCTTCCTCATAAAGCCTCATCCTCAGGAATAAGAGTGACTTTTCATAGTGGACTCCCTTTGTGGGGAATATATTGGCCTTTAAGACTGAGGAGGGTGGGGATTTGCTTCCTTTTCTGGCTTAGAAAAAGTAGGGGTGCTCAGGCAGCCCCCGTTACCATTTCCTGGGTGACTCACTAATCCAACCAAAGAACTTGAACTTCCTGTAGTGATGAGGCCACATGGTCTCAGGTACACAAAACCACCAACAATCACATGCCCCTTGACTCAGAAACCTGTACCAGGAGGTTGCGAAGGCCACATTTGCTGGCTCAAGCACTCTAGGGTGCCAGGAGTCACCAGACAATGAGAACATCAACAACTCAGAGCCATTGACAGGTGCAAAGGTTCCGAGCATACACACCCACACCTGTCCTGACATACACATGCAGAGCCCCCTGGGTTGTACACATCCCATTACACACTGAGCTCATTATTTTGGGTATGGCCCTCATTTTGTGGAGATCTCAAAGCTGCTTGTTTTCTTTGCTGTGTGAGAATCTACACATCTCTCTATTCTCCTTCTTGGCTTCTCTCTGTTGTGTAGAGAGGGAGGAGGCAGGGAACAATAATGAATTTATTCCAGAAGCCAGAGGAAGGGAGCCTGCAAGGACTCCATAAAGGCACTTAGGTATATCCCTGATCTTCTCCTTTCTGGTCTTTCCTCCCTAATCTCATTTTCTCTGAATCATCTCTTTAAAAGCCCACCCCCACCCTCGTTTCTGCTGATGGGCAGAATCATAGCCTTTGGAACAGGAGTCCCCTGTGTTTCTCCTTTGCTAGAAAAGCAATAAACTGTCTTTTTCCTTTTTCTCAAAGAAAAAAAAAGCACTTTGGTATAGAATCTCATCAGCTAGGAGGAATGCTAAAGCCATCATGGAGCTCAGTCAATTTATTTTCATGATGGGGTCTTGAGATTAGAAATTTGCCCAATTCCCCAGGCTGGGGAGTGGTTGAAATTTGGTGATATAAGTGAGATGGGCAGGTTCACTAGAAGTAAAGATTTGGTTAGGTTTGGGTGAGTTTACTCATCTTTAGTGCTTGTTAGTGATAAGAGATTGATGGACAGAACCTCTGAGCACCTAGTTTTTGCAAGACACAGACTAAAAGGAGATCTTGTGTTTTATATTTCATTTCATTTCACTTTTTGTGGTACTGGGAATTGAGCCCAGGGGTACTTCACCACTGAGCTATATCCCTGTCCCTTTTTATTTTTTATTTTGAGATGGTATCTTACTAAATTGTCAAGACTGGCCTCAAACTTGTGATCTTCCTGCCTCAAACTCCTGAATCAGAGATAATGTACAGCTGGGGATATAGCTCAGAGGCAGAGTGCTTGCCTAGCATGTGTGAGGTCCTGGATTTGATCCCCAGCACAGGAAAAAGAAAATTCTAAACCTCTCACTGGGCGAGATGGCACACACCTGTTAGTCCCAGCTACTCAGGAGGCTAAGGCAGGTAAATCTCAAATTCAAGGGCAGCCTGAGCAGCTTGGCAACACTGTCATGAGCAAGCTATGCCATTAATAGAGATCAAACACATTTGTATCTTTCTATGTTAGAATTTTTTGAATAAAAATAAGTTCATAAGTTACATGGTTGTTATTCACCGAGTTCTTGTGGGTCGCCTAGAAGTCATAAGCCAGGCAATCACAGGTTCTTTTATTCCAGTCTTAATTACTTTCTATAACACTCAAGTCACACATCACACTTTACACAATGATGTATATATAGGTTACAGATTTTAAAAAGGTTAAGGCAGTCATGAGGGGTCAGGTGGCTGAGCTGAACAAAGGCAGAGAGCACATGTAAATGCAAGAGTCATTGCAGGTGGTCAGATAAGATTCCAACAAGCCAGCTGCAGACTTGTTCAGGGTATAGAACTGTCAAAATGAGGAATTTATTCTAAGCCAGAGTTCGGACAGACATCAGGCAATTTCGAAGTGAGCCACATTAAGCAGGGAGATCAATGTGAACAGAAGCCAGAAGAAAGAGAGTTGGAGGTTTGTAACCTGTCCATCTTGTGACTAGATTACAAGAAGGTCTGATGACTCAGGTCAGTGTGTGCTGCTGCAACCAGTCTTGGAGTGCTCCTGTTTTTGTGGACCTAAGGTGAGAGAATTGTTTCATTTGGTAGTCTGGTGTGTTTGGTAATTCCATGGGCCTGGTTTTTATGATATGCACTTGATATGTTCATCATCCATGTGCTTCTGATTTAATTCAACAAGTTCACTGGTGGTCATTTTTTCTTAGCACAATTAATTTATCAGTTTGTGCCTTGTCGTTGTGATGTGCAGATGGTGGTTGTTTACTTGTACAAACAAGATGTAGAGTCATTCTAACTTAGCACTTATACTCAAAAAGAGCAACTCATGGCAGACTACTGCTTTATGAAATGGAGTAACTCGGGCTGAGGCACAGCCTGAAAGCTACTGTTCTTTCATCATGGAGTAGCTCAGAGCAGGATATGGCCTGCTCTCCACAGACATCCTGTCTCAAATAAAATGAATTTGTAAATTGGCTGGGGATGTAGAGCATCCATGGGTTTAATCCCCACTACTGCAAACAAGTTGGGCATGGAAGTACATACCTATAATCCCAGTAGTTTAGTACATTGAGGTAGAATAATGGCAAATTCAAGGCCAGCCTCAGCAACTTAATAAGAACATGTCTCAAAAATTTTATAAAATGACTGAGGATGTACAGCTCAGTGGTAAAGTGTCCCTGCATTCAATCTCCAGTACAAACAAATAAAACCCCCCAAAACCACAACACTCAAAATACAAAACCAAAAAACCTCTCTAAGTAAATCTAATGAAGATAAATGACTATGTAAGATGTTTGTAATCTATTATTATTATTATTATTCAGTTTGTGGATGGGACCCAGGGCCTTGAGCACTTTACCAATGAGCTACACCCTGAATGCTGTAAGAATTTTTCAGAGCAGTAAAGGGGTACATTATTATCAATTGAGAACATGCTTATCAATTGGAGGCATACACATTGAATGACAGCAGCAAGTCACACCCTAACAAGCAAAAGAACTACCAATAGGGATAGATGTGAGGTTTCCAGAGCTAAATGTGAGAGTTGGGAGTCTGAGACACTAGGCAGTTTAGGCTGCCCTTCAGGATTATATTGGGGGATGCTTAGGAGGGACTGGCCCGTCTTCATTGAGGCTATCCATTAAGAATGGTCAACCTGGGTTGTGGCTCAATGGTAGAATTCTTGCCTTGCACGTTTGAGGCACTGGGTTCAATTCTCAGCACCACATAAAAATCAATAAATAAAGGTATTGTGTCCATGTACAACTAAAAAAAAAACTTAAAAAATAGAATGGTCAACCTGGAGCCCGGCGTGGTGGCGCACACCTGTAATCTCAGCACTTTGGGAGGCTAAGACAAGAGAATCACAAGTTCAAAGCCAACTTCAGGAAGGGCAAGGTGCTAAGCAACTCAGTGAGGCCCTGTCTACATAAAACACAAAAGAGGGCTGGGCATGTGGCTCAGTGGTCGAGTGCCCCTGAGTTCAATCACTGGTACCAAAAAAAAAAAAAAGAATTGTCAACTTGGCCCTCTAGTTATACCCAGGGTAGGAAGAATCAGTCAGGAAAAAAGGTGGGGTCCCCTCCAAGGCTGTGTACTTTTACTCTCTTTATCCTTCTCTCAGCAACAGCATCTGTCCTTCTTGGCTGGGACAAGAGGCAGCAAGACAGCCACCCATCCTCCACTAACCAACTTGGAGCAGAGCGATGGAGTTATCCAGCTGGCAACAGAAATGTCTGGGCATCTGTGTCTGTGGGAGAGGTGCCAGCCAGCTAGGAAGAGGGAGAATGTGCCCATGTGCACACACGTGTAAATATGGGGCATGTGTGTGAGGAGGAAGTCAGTGTAATGAAGAATGAAAACAGCACAGAAACCAGGAGAACCCTGTTGGCTTTCAACACCTTGTCCCCCACACTGCCACTCCCCTGTCAGGACAGCCTGCCTTCTTCAATAGCACTTCCACCACCATTTGTCAAGCAGTAGGAAGCTCCAAGACTGGTCTTCTGCCTGCCCCAGGCCTTCCCACACTTAGAACCCAGTGACCACCAGAACAAGATGACAGGAGGAAGGTTCCCTCTAGATTTCATTTTATTAGACAGGGTCTCCCTAAATCACCCAGGCTGACCTCGAATTTGTGAGATTACAGTATGCAATCTCAGTGTGTGTGTGTGTGGTGGGGGGGTCCTGGAACCAATTTCCCACAGATACCAAGGGACGACTGAACATGCTCATATTTGAAAATCTGAAACTTAGGAAACTATAAAACTTCCAAAATCCACTCACTCTCACTTTAAAAACTTCTACAGGCCACATGCGTACTGCTTACTTAGGTTTTTCCCTTCACATTAAGATGCACATACAGCCCACATTAGAAGTTACTGTATTAAGCCAGGTGTGGTGGCACACACCTGTAATCTCAGAAACTCTGAAGGCTAAGGCAGGAGGATCACAAGTTTGAGGCTAGCCTCAGCAATTTAGTGAGGCCCTCAGCAATTTAGTGAGGCCCTGTCTCAAAAAATAAAAAGGGCTGGGGATGTGGCTCAGGGGTAATGTATCTCTGGGTTCAATCCCCAGTACTCTTGCCCCCAAAAGTTACTGTTTGAAGCTGGGTGCAGTGAGGCACACCTGTATTCCCAGTAACTTGGGAGGCTGAGACAGGAGGATCTCAAGTTAAAGGCCAGCCTTGGCACCCTAGTGAGTTCCTCAATAACTAAGCAAGACCTTGTCTCAAAAAGTATGTAAGTAAGTAAGTAAGTAAGTAAGTAAATAAATAAATAAATAAATAGGGCTGTGAATATAGCTCAGTGATAAAGCATCCCTGGGTTCAACTCCCAGTACCAAAAAAAAAAAGACTGCATTGAATTGCAATTGTCTAAGTGACACACATGAAATTTTGCTGACCACTGATGAACCATCTACTCATTTTTGTGTGTTTGCTTTTGGTGCTGGGAATTGAACCCAGAGTGCCCTCTGCCTGTCTTTCAGGGTTGTCCCACTGGCCATGGGGCTCTTCCCCTGGTTCCCTACACTGTCACAGCTCTCCTACTTACTCTCATCTCCCATCAGCTGCTCCATTGCTCTTCATTTGTTTGTCTGCCATGCTAGGGGCTGAACCCAGGGCCTTGTACATGCTAGGCAAGTGCTAAACTATTGACTGAGGGACATCTCCACTCCTGCCCCAAGCTCTTGACCCAAATTTCCCATCCAGTTCACATGATTATCCTTCATTGCATATATGTTGCCACAATGTTGCTCAAGGGGTAAATTTACAAAATATGAGTGAACTTTAATTTTTTTTTCTGATTCTAATAGTAACAGTTGCCCTTGGGGGGGGGAGAAGTTCATCATCATATAACCCAGAGATGATCACTGTTAACTGCTGTTGCACAACAAATACCAATAGTCATTGAGTAGCTGTTCTGTTCTTTTTTCTCCCCAAAAAACTTGTGAAATATCTTAGATATACAAAAATGGTTGATTCATTGAATAAATATTTGTTGATCACCTACTGTATGCCAGGCACTGTTCTGGGTTTATGGATATAGTAATTTCAAAAACTGTCCAATCCTCACCTTCAAGGAGCTATCTTTTAGTGGGGGAAGATAGATAATTAAAAATAAATACAGGACTGGGGTTGTGGCTCAGTGGTAGAGCACTTGCCTGGCATGTGTGAGGCACTGGGTTCAATTCTCAGCACCACATATAAATAAAGGTCCATTGACAACTAAAAAAATTTTTAAAAATAAAAAATAAATACAGGATTGCTGTTGTTGAGTACTATGAATTCATAATGAAGCTTACGGGTAAGGGAGATGGAAGGGGTGTCCAGTATTGCTTTATACAATATGAGAAGGCCTGCCTGAGAAATAACATTTGATCAGAGTCCAGAAGGAAGTGAGTGAGCCATTCATTCATTCATTAAATATTTACCAAACATGTTTCTAGACACGAAGGATACAGCAGTGAATAGAAGACATTCCATTAGGGTCACAGATCCTCTTCTTTGCTTCAGAAACCTTGTTCTGTTTTACCTAATGTCTTGAAGACTAAAATGTTCTGCAGGGGAAGGAAGAGGAAAACTTATGCTTAACTTTTTATTCTTTGGTGCAGTGCCAGGAATCAAACCCAGGGCCTCATGTCTGCTGGGCAAACACTTTACCACTGAGCCACATCCCCATTCCTACCCTTAACATTTTGATATGAAGACTTAAAAAGTCTAAAATTAATCAGTATCTATTTTCCTCCCACATAAAAGGACTTGTTCAACTTTATCTCTGTTTCCATCTTTAATGCTTACCAATTTTTTGATTCATTTTATTTTTACTTTCCCAAAGTAAATCATTAGGATTAAAAGTAGTTTTGAGTAGTCATAATTTTAGAGAGACCCATATGTTTTCCAAATATTTACTCACCATTTCTTCTTGCATCTCATGATTTTCTTTTGGGTTCAGTTTTCTACTTTCTTCCTTTTTTAAATTTTTTTTGAGTTGTAGATGGATGCGATATCTTTATTTTTTTATGTGGTGCCGAGGATCGAACCCAGTGACTCACGCATGTGAGGCAAGCGCTCTACCACTGAGCCACAGCCCCAGACCTCTACTTTTTTCTTAACTACATACTTCAGAAATTTCCTTAATAGGTGGCCACTCTGTTTTTGTTTGTTATCTAAAGAGATTTTTAATTTGCCTTCATTTAAAAACAATAATGACAGGCTGATGTAACTCAGTGGTACAGTGCTTGCCTAGGATATACATCTAGCACCTCAAAAAAGAAAAAAAATGACTTTATTCAGACATAATTTACAGTGTACAATTCCCCCCCTTTTTTTTGGTAATAGGAATTAAAACCAGGGGTGCTCTGTCACTGAGCTATATCCCTAGGCCTTTTATCTTTTTGAGACAGAGTCTTGTTAAATTGCCCAGGTTGGCCTCAAACCTTCAATCCCCCACCTCAGCCTCCTGAGTTGCAATTACAGGTGTGCCCCACTGGGTCAGGCATTCACACATTTTAAGTATGTTCACCAACTTGTGCAAATTATTACCACGAATTTCATAACATTTCATCACTCCCAAAAGAAAACCCATACCCATTAGCAATCATTTCCTATTCCCCTGACAACTATTAACCTATTTTCTGCCTCTAAATTTGCCTATTCTGACATGTTACAAATGAAACCACACAAACCTTTTGTCTGATTTCTTTCAATTGGCATAATGTTTTCAAGGTTCATCCATGTTGCAGCATGTATTAGTACTCCATTTTTTAAAAAAATATTTTTGTAGTTGTAGATGGACACAGTGTCTTTATTTTATTGCTTTGTATGTGGTGCTGAGGATCGAACCCAGGATCTCATGCATGCAAGGCGAGCACTCTGCCGCTGAGCTACAATCCCAGCCCCAGTACTCCATTTTTTATGGTTGAACAATACGTCATTGTTCCACATTTCAACTATCCTTTCACAAGTTGATAGACATTTGTTTCCACTCATTTGGCTCTTGTGAATAATTCTATGATGAACATTTGTGTACATGTTTTTGTGTGAATGTATGTCAACTACTTTGAATATACTTATGAGTAGAATTGCTGGATCATATGGTAACTATGTTTTACTTTTTGAGGGACTGTAAAGCTGTTTTCAAAAGCAGCTACATCATTTTACACTTCTAACAGCAACATACAAGCAAAACATCCATTTTTTCCATATTCTCACCAACACTTCTTTTCTGGTTTTGTTTATTATAGCCACCCTAGCAGGTATGAGGAGGGATCTCATTGTGTACATTCTAGTTGGTGTGTTTGTTTTCATACACATTATACTTGCACTATATGCTTATTTTAACAACGTACTGTGGAGGAGATGATGTCAGTATGTAGAGAACTGCTTTTTTTTTTTTTTTTTTTTGGTACCGGGGATTGATCTCAGGGGTACTCAACCACTGAGCAACACCTCCAGCCCTATTTTGTTTTATTTAGAGACAGGATCTCATTGAGTTGCTTAATGCCTCACCCGTTGCCAAGGCTGGCTTTGAACTCAGGATCCTCGTCTCAGCCTCCCAAAGTGCTGGGATTACAGGCGTGTGCCACCACACCCAGCTCAGAACTGCTTATTCTTTTTTGCAAAATTTAACCAGTTCCTTATTGATGTTTTTTTTCCACCCCCAGTCTTTTGCTACTTTGCTTTTACTGACAGTTGATGCAATGACTACTTCTACATACTCCATTCTCTACACGTAGAATGTTGACCATAAGGATAATTCCTAGGTGTGGAATTCTGGGTTAAATGGTACAGACATTCTGGTACAATGAAGGGCCATAAACTTGCTGTAGGTTGAGGAGGGAAGTTGGTTTCCAAGTGCCTGCCTGTTCACACGTCTTCATCCCCAACTTTCTCCTTTCCCAGCCTCCCCATCCTCCCCTTCCTCACAGACTATAAACATTTTGAAAAGTAGGGGAAAGGTTGAGGCAGGGATTTGGCTCCTCCCTTCCCATTAGTTCTGTGCCTTTTGGGCAGAGCTGGCCAAGTTGAGGGAGTTCCTGGGTTCTCTCTGCCCAGCCAGCCAGGGAACTTGGTTTGGGCACAAAAACTCATTGCATCCCCACTTGAAGTCAGCCCTGCTCTGTGAGCTTTGACCTACACACCCATCCTGCCCACAGGAGACCCTGAAGTTACCCACAGCCTTCCCTACCAGAGTGGATGTTCATTCCAAGTGGCCTCTTCCCAGGTTCTCCCCAGGGCTCTTTTTTGAGATATTTTCTGGAGCCCTCATGACAGAACGTCCCTATTGCTTTGGTTGGGGTGACCAGAGGTGTCTAGTAAGGCAGCCCAGCCCCCAAATCTGGGCATAAAGCTGAACTGCCAACTCCTTAGCTCTTTTTTGGGGGGGGGATACTGGGATTGAACTCAGGGGCACTCGACCATTGAGCCACATCCCCAGCCCTATTTCGTATTGTATGTAGAGATAGGGTCTCACTGAGTCGCTTAGCAGCCTCGCTGTTGCTGAGGCTGGCCCTCTCCTGTCTCAGTCTCCCCAAAGTACTGGAATTACAGGTGTGTGCCACTGTGCCCAGCTTCCTTGGCTCTTCAGTTCAAGTTAAAAGCACTCTTAACAATTTTCTAGGGGCCAGGGGCTTGGCTCACGGTCTGTAGTCCCAGCTAATCAGCTGATTTACATTTGAGGGCAACCTGGACAATTTAGTGAGACCCTGATGTTGCCAAAAGCTCGGTCCAAATGCCAATCCAATAACCAGGACCTGGTTTTGAGAAAAAGGAAAAAGATGGTTTATTGTGTGCTACCAGAGAAACACAGGGGACTCCTGTACCAAAGGCTGTGATTCTGCCCATCTGCAGGAATAGGGGGCTTTTATAAAACTAATTTAGAGAAAATGAGATTAGGGAGGAGAGATCAGGAAGATCAGAGAAAAATCAGGGAGGAGATCAGGAAGAAGTTTAAGGAAAAGAAGATCAGGGAGGAGTTTGGGGAAAAGATTGGGAAGAAAAACATATGTTTCAAAGCCACAAGGGATATAGTCAAGGCATCGAGTAAACCGCTGCTACACTGTCTCAAAATTAAAAATACCAGTGAGGGCGGGGGTTGTGGCTCAGGGGTAGAGCGCTTGCCCAGCACGTGTGAGGCGCTGGGTTCGATCCTCAGCACCACAAAAAAATAAAAGGGTACTGTGTCCATCATAAAAATGTTTTTAAAAAAATACTGGTGAAAAGATCATTTAGCGGCCAGTGCCCCTACCGTAGGTGAGACTGAAGCCTGACGACAAAGCGGCTTCCCCATACGCATTTAAGGAGCCACACCAGGGCCAGGAATAGCTCAGTTTCTTAAACATGACAAAACTTTCATGGAAAGCAGTTAACGTGATACAAAAGAGCCACATCATTCCAGCAAGACTGTGGCAAATTAAATTTCAGGATCTGGAATGGAAAGTGAGGGATGGAGTCTCAATCTTGGCTCCTCTAAGAAGTCAACAGCCGCTCTTCTGTCCCTGAAATGGAGAAAACAAGAGGTGGAATGGGAGTCTGACGCCCTCTGACAAGTCGTCCTTTGGAGAAGTCTCCGGTTAAGAACCTCTCCGCCGCCGCGGGGGCTTCATCTGCCACGAAGGGCCTCGGATGGGGTCATCTGAGGTGTGCTTTCCGCCGACACGGTATGGATTAATGTATTTTCTGACTCCTTCCGAAGTTTACCACAGGAGAAGGCAGGCGGAGGCAACGCAAGCGACTAGTCCCACTCCGGGCGGTAATGACTCGGAAACAAACGTCACATACTTTTCAGAACAGTTCTGCCGCCAACCACCCGCGCAGCCTCTAAGCCCAGACTGCTTCGCGCAGGGGCGGGGCCGCGGACGTGCGTGCAGGCGTGTGCGTGAGAGCTCCAGTGCGCGTGCGCCAGCCGCTCGATGGGGGGGAGGGGCGGGGCCGCGACTATAAGAGGCGGAGTCCGGGCCGGCTGGCTGTTGGTGTCGCCTAGGCCTGGGCTTTTGTCTTTCTACGTCTTAATGTGTGGAGCGCTCGAGCTGCTGCCGGTTGGCGGACTTGCCTTCAGGTTCCTGCGCTACCTGTTGCGACCCATTGCGGGCCATTCCTGGCTCTTCCTCCTCGAGGTGAGTGGCTTTCCCGGCTCCCCGCCCCCATTCTCCCATCTGCGTGCCGAGCTGGCCGCCTCGTGAGCTGGAGTTGAGGCTGGGCCTTGGCCGCCGGGAGCTTTGGCTTCGTGTCCCCACCCGTCAGCCGCCCCAACCCCTTTACAATGGACTAAATTTTCCTCTAGGATGGACTGGGATTCCCGTGGCCCACCTCTTGCTCGCCGGTGTTGGGTTAGGCGTCCCTGCCACACACACCCCCCAAAATACCTCAGCATCTTTTTCCTATCACAGCTTGTAGCTTGTGTGGTAACTGTCCCATGAGGGCAGGGTTGAGTCTGTGTGGTTTTCTTATGGCCCTCCTACCTTCCAGGGTGCCTGACACACTAAGCATTCAGGGTATATTGGTTGAATAAATGAACTGATAGATTTGACTCTCAAAAGTTATTGCAACTTTCAAAAAATTTATGATTAACTGGAATCTGACAGTAAGATGGAGACTTCTTGGTAAGTTGCCTTGTCTACTAGGGCATGTTTTTATATTTCGCCCTTTCCCCTGCAAAAAGTCTGCCTCTGCTTCAGGTAGCTGCACTGTAGCACAGGGTCTGTGCAAGAACAGTCTTCAAGAGAAGTAAAAGTTTTAAGCAGTGCTCTTGAATTAGAGAAGCAGGTGAGGCTCCACAGTGGTGGAATTTGCAGTGTGAATGTGCTTGGAGGTTCTGTGGAAGAACAGCTGGCCACAACTCCCTCCCTGGTTGGCCAAGCCTCTCACTTAGCTCTTGGAAGGGCAGAAGTGTTGGGGCAAGATGCATGCATATCCCCAAAGGCTGAAGATTAATCCCTTCCTTTCTTTCCTCAGAATCCAGAGACCATCCAGAAGCAGAAGGCGTCTCTACTGCTGTGTATACGAGTGGGGTACTTTCAGCCATGAAGTATATGTTGAACCTTTACCTGCTAGGTTTGGTGTTGACCCTGCTCTCCATCTTTGTTAGACTGATGGAAACACTGGGGGCCTTAGTGGAGATCCCATTGCCTGGAAGCACATGGACCACCAGAGGTCAACTAACCAACATAGAGTCCCCCAAAGGCCTTCCAGACCATCAATCCAGAGGGGTGCAGTAAAACCTTTCTCTGCACCAGCCATACCTTGGAACATGGACCTCAGCAACTCCAGACAAGTTTCCCATTTACAAGCATGCAAGCTCACAGCACCAGTGTTTCCAGAGAACTGTTAACTAGGCGTGGACAGACCTGTTTGGATGCTCCTTGCCCTGGGGGGTGGGGGACCTGTTTAATGCACAGATGTGAGTGGGTTGCCTATGGCTGTGGGATGGAGTGAACTTGATTTTCTCCCCAGGATCTGCTGTATCCTTTGCTGTCCTTGACAGTGTGAGTCTTGACATCTCTGAAATGGGTACTTGTGCTGCATTTTCAGCTGTTGGGAGATGTTGGTGTTTTCAACCCAGCATCCTAAACATCTGCCAAAGGTTCCTTTGGACGTGAGTGTCTTATGGTCAGTTTAATTGGTGTTCAGTCTCTCCTTCCTGGGAGCTCCTGTTTCTGGGTAATGGTTAAGGTGTGTGCATTGGCTATAAGGAAGGAGATGATAGAATATCCAGTGTTTAATTCTCACTGTCTTATATTTTTAAGTTCTTCCTCCAACATAGTGTGTATGTGTTTGAGTGTTGGTCTGAAGGGGGCAGTGGGATGACAAAGCCTGCTTAGGATGTGGGCATTTTGGCCACCATGTGGTTTAAATGAAATTTTTTGATGCAATAAAGTTGAATATGTATTTCCACTATGTGTTATTTTGACTTCTGACCTTGAAATTAGTGATAGGGAAGAGTCTTAATTCCTAGTTTAAGGATTAACATCTTAAACTTGGGAACAGGAAAGTGCTTAAAGCACTTTGTTTAATCATAAACTTCTGAATTTGGGAGCATGGGCAGTTTACTGCCCATGTAACAACCAGTTATTTTAGCCTAGGCCAAGACTATTACAGTTGACTCTTCATATCCACAGATTCTACATCCATGGATCCAGCCAAGTGTGGATTGAGATTTATTTTTTCAGTGCTAGGAATTGAATCCTCTCTACCGTTGAGCTGCATCTCAGCCCCTGAAAATATTTTTAATTAAAAAATTGCATCTGAACCAGGTGCAGTGGTACACTCCTGTAATCTTAGTTACTTGGGAAGCTGAAGCAGGAGGATGGCAAGTTTGAGGTTAGCCTGGGCAATGTAGACCTGTCTCAAAAATAAAAAGGGCTGGAGATATAGCTTGGTGGTAGAACACACTGAGTTCAGTCCCCAGTACCGCCAAAAAAGTCTGTACTGAACATTCAACAGACTTGTATTAAACAATATAGGATAGCTACAATGGTATATGGCATAAGTCATCTGGAAATGATTTAAATTACATGGGAGGATGTGCAGAGGTTGTATGCAAATTCTATGCCATTAAAACCAATCCCCCAAAGATACAGAGGGAAAACCACAGTCCTATTGTGACTGATTTCTTTTTTCTTTTCCTGCTACTAGAGATTGAACCCAGGGCCTTGCCCATGCTAGGCAAGAACTCTGCTATTGAGCTACATCCTTGGCCCATTTTATTTTTTATTTTGAGGCAATGTCTCACTAATTTACTGAGTCTGGCCTTGAATTTCTGATCCTCCTGCCTCAGTCCCCCAAGTTGCTAGGATTATAGGAATGTGCCACCATGCCCAGCCCTCTATTTCTAAAAAAGAAATATGATTCTTCTAGTCCTTCACCTTTAGTCTCTGGGAGAAAGAATTACCAGTCGAGGCTTTTTTTCTTTTATGTTCTACAATGTCTTTTATCCACCAAAATGACTGTTTTATTCTGATCAGGTCATCTGATAGTGTCCACATCTCACAGATGATTGTTTCTATTCTCATGCAGATCTAAGTAGCTAGGCCTTTACTCACAAGTGGAAGATCTCTCCCCCTTGTATCCACCATCACTCCTCCATTTCCTGTCCCATGTTATAAATCTACTCATTCTGCTTGTGGTAACATACCTATTTACACTCCGATCTGGGTATATGCATCATTTTATGAATTTAATTTTACCGAAGAAAAGAATGGAGCATGATGTCCTCTGTTAAACCAGTTTTTCTTCCTGAGTGTTCTTAAATTTAAATGCTACTACCTGAGGAGCAAGTGGTTTAGGCCTCAGCTTTATTTATTACACTGTGGTAGTCACTATGGGACTAAGAGGTTGGCTAGGCTTATGTATTTTGTTATTGTAGTACTATAAAAAAAAAGTAGTTGGAGCCGGGCGCAGTGGCTCACGCCTGTAATCCCAGCACTTTGGGAGGCTGAGACAGGAGAATCACGAGTTCAAAGCCAGCCTCAGCAATGGTGAGGCACTAAGCAACTCAGTGAGACCCTGTCTCTACATAAAACACAAAAAATAGGGCTGGGGATGTGGCTCAGTGGTCGAGTACCCCTGAGTTCAATCCCTGGTACAAAAAAAAAAAAAAAAAAAAAATGTAGTTGGCCTTTATCTCTGATTTTAGGGCAGTTTCATGTGATAATACCTGCCCTTTTTTGGAGTTTGTGTGTTGCGGGGGATGTACTGGTAATGGAACCCAGTGGCACTCTACCACTAACCTACATCCCTAACCCTTTTTATTTATTTATTTTGAGACAAGATCTCACCAAGTTGCCTAGGCTGCACTTGAACTTGTGATCTTTCTGCCTCAGCCTCCCAAATTGCTGGGATTACAGGTATGCACCACTGCTCCTGGCCTGTAGTCTGTAGATGCCTTGCCCCTGCTGACAAACAACTCTTCTGTCTAGTAGTTTGTTGTCAATGACAACACAGTAACCAGTATTCATGCTGCTGAAATTCTGTTCTCTCTTTCTCCTAGATATACAAACTTGTTAGATAAAGTCACTGTAGGCAACATATTTTGCTACTACATAACAGGGTTTGCCATCCTTCCAGCCTCTATTAAGATCTTTGCTGCCCTCTGTGTAAGTTAATATCAGACATATTTAGGGTTTTTGTGTTTCATTTTTTTGTGACTTTGGGAGTTGAACCCAGGGCCTCATGCATGCTAGGCAAGCTCTCTACCACTGAGCTCTGTCCCCTGGCCCTTTTTAATTTTGAGACAGAGTTTCACTAAGTTGCTGAGGCTGCCCTGAACTTGTGATGGTTCTTCCTCAACCTCTTGAGTACCTGGTATTAACAGGCATGTGCCACCATGCCTGTTTTTGTTTTAATATCAATACCCCTCTCTAGATTCCAGTTTCTGTGTCAGGACACATTAGGTTATGCTGTAGCAAGAACACTAAAATCTCAATGGCTGAAAACAGAAAAATCACCTAAGGATCCTCTCCTAGGAGGCAGAATTGGAGCCTAAGCAAGGCTGTTCCTTCCTCCAGGGCAAGGGGTTCCATCACATCTGCCTAGTGGGATATCATCATCACTACACTGTGGTGCCTCCCATCCCTCCTCTTCCTCCTTACTGCTTTAATCTGTCCTTATTCCATTACTGTGCTTTAGATAGGGGAGCACATAGCTTGTCTTTAGTTTATGGATCTCCACCTCTAGCCACATCTGAGACTGGTAGAAAAACTTTTGTGCATCACCCAGAAATTGCTAAATTTGAAACTAATATTATAGCTAAACAGACTTCTTGGGTTGTTTTATTTGGGGGAAGGATAGTGAGTATATGCCACATGCAGGAGAGTGAGCTCCATGATTATCAACAAGAATCCTTAGTGATAGTCCTTGGTATTCAAATGTGTCTGCCCATACATTCCAAACACTAGGTAGATTGTACTTCCTGGCCCCTTTCTGGTTGCATGGAGCCATGTAATTAGTTCCTAACAGTGAGTGGAGAGTGGAAGTGACTGTGTCAGTTCTAGGTTAGAGCATTTTAAGAGCTGATTCCCAAACCTGCAAGGCTGTCTTCTTTCGCCTCAGTGACCAGAAATGTTCCATCTGGAACTGCTCCATTAGGGTAGGTGCTGTAGTGGGATGCAACAGAGAAGAATCCTCAATGGATCCGTGATGAATAGGATTACTTTAAGTTACTGAGATTTGGGGTTTTGTTGCTGCTATATAACTCAGCTTCTCTGGGCTGATAAATTACTTACAGAACATATAAGATGACAGGCATCAACTAAGACCTCACCACTATCTTCCTCAGATAATGGACATGAGAGTAGAGTGTGCTAACACTGTGGCACATGCCTGTCATCTTAGCATCTTGGGAAGCTGAGTCAGGAGGGTCCTAAGACCAGCCTCAGCAACTTAGTGAAACACTGTCTCAAAAAATAAAAAGAGGCCAGGCACAGTGGTGCATGCCTGTAATTCCAGTGGCCTAGGAGGCTGAGACAGGAGGATTGCGAGTTCAGAGCCAGCCTCAGCAAAAGTGAGGTGCTAAGCAATTCAGTGGGATCCTGTCTATAAATAAAATACAAAATAGCGCTGGGGATGTGGCTCAGTGGTTGAGTGCCCCTGAGTTCAATCCCCAGTCCCCTAAATAAATAAATAAATAAATACTGCTAGGGATGTAGCTCAGTGGTAGACTACTTGTCTAGCATGTTCAAGGCCCTGGTTCAATCCTCAGTTAACCGCCTCCCCCTCATAAGAAAGACAGCAGAGGGAAATTCAGGTAAAAAAGATGTGTCATAGTTCTATGATAGAAATATATATATAGGACAAAGGGTACAATAAAGTCATTTTCAGGCAGGAGTAGGATGTTAAAGATAGGCTTCTTAGAGGAGCTAACATTTTTATTTTTTATCTTTTAATATTTTTTAATATATATATTTTTTGATACTGGAGATTGAACTCAGGGGTACTTGACCACTGAGCCACATCCCCAGCCCTATTTTGTGTTTTATGTAGAGACAGGGTCTCACTGAGTTGCTTATCATCTCACCATTGCTGAGACTGGCTTTGAACTTGTGATTCTCCTGTCTCAGCCTCCCAAAGTGCAGGGATTACAGGCTTGTGCCACCGCGCCCGGCTAATATTTTTTAGTTTTTATGTATTTTTTTGGTACCAAGGATTGAACTCAGGGATGCTCGACCACTGAGCCACATCCCCAGCCCTATTTTGTGTTTTACTTAGAGATAAGTTCTCACTGAGTTGCTTAGCACGCCACTTTGTTACTGAAGCTGGCTTTGAACTTGCCATCCTCCTGCGTCAGCCTCCCCTAAAATTTTTAAAATGAGTAAGCTTGTGGGCCTGATGACCAGATGAGTAAAGTTTTTTCCAGTAGAGGGAATAATGTGAGCAAAGGCAAGCAGATGAGACTTTGCAGAGCACATTTTTGAAAAGTGCAAGTACAAATTTTAAATTCCTAAATTATTAGCTGGTGGTCAGAACTCTAGTGCCATCTAGTGGACACCAGGGAAGAAGGGATTATTTTAAACACATGCAGATGCTTTCTGGATTTGAAAGGCTTTAGAGACTGGAAGGGCCGGAAGATATGATCTAGCCCAGTGACATTCAATAAAAATACAATACAAACCACAGGTATAACTTTAAATTTTGTAGTGGCCATATTAGAAAGCCAAAAGAAACAGAAGATATTTTTTAGCATATTTAACCTAATATATTCAACATATTATCATTTCAAAATATATTCAATATAAAAAGTCATTGATGAGGGGCTGGGAATGTAGCTCAGCGGTAGAGCGCTTGCCTCGCATGCGTGAGGCCCTGGGTTCGATCCTCCACACCACATACAAAGCAATAAAATAAAGATATTGTGTCCATCTACAACTAAAAAAATATTAAAAAAAAAAAAAAAAAAAAAGTCATTGATGAGATTTTTTTTAGTGTACTAACGTGTATTGTGTTGATGGACATTTTACTCCCCCAACACATGTCCTTTTGGACTACCCTCATTCTGAATGCTCACTAGTCACAAATGTGGCTACTGTATTGAACAGTACAGGACTAACCCAATCTTTCCATTTTACTGTTGAGGAACCACCCAGAAGAGACCAAGTGAATCAGATGGTATTACCGAGCTAATTTGTGATATATTCTCAGTATGAGGCTCTATTTTGTACATCATGCTCTTCTTCTTTTTCTAGGACTCTTTAAAATGCATTATAGCAAAGCATAATAATAATAATGAGCTTTTTCACTCTTGAGGCAATTCTTATGTGGGAATGTGTGGAATTTTAAAAAATAAAACCTAAGTGAGGTGAGGTGGCACACACCTGTAATCCTACTGACTCTAGAAGCTGAGGCAGGAGGATTGCAAGTTCAAGGCCAGAAACTTTGTCTATTGCCATACTGGTGAACACTGAAGACAGTTTGTCTCAAAATAAAAAATTCAAGGGGCTGAGGATGTAGCTCAGTGGTAAAACACCCCTGAGTTTAATCCCCCATACTACAATCAATCAATCAATTTTATTATAAACAAAAATTTTAAAGAGGTATAACTTAGAATGTTTGTGTGCTGCTTTGCCCATTAACCATCAATGATGCCTATGCACTTGGTTTGATTTATATAGAAAAAGTTTGCCAAATTATAACTCATAACTCATCACTTGGATACTGTTTTTTTATTGTTTCCTTCTAGATTTTGTCCATACACATGGGACATTGATATATTGCTGTAGTAGTATGAGTACAATTTGGACTTTTTCCTTCTTTTATTTAACACTGTGTAGCATGCAGAACTAAATAATTGATATAAAGGTAGTTTATCTTATGTAATCTGAAGAATCCTAAACTGAAGAACATTACATTCCTAAAACTTATTAGCAAAATGTAATATTAAATAAATTAATACTGTGTGAAGTTTTTAGATTTTAGGTGCCCAGAGGTGAAGGAGATTAATAATCAGATGGAAGAATGCAGAGAAGATAAGACATTACCTATCAGAAATATGCTAAAAGTATTTCAAAGGAAAACTAAATTATTATCCAATAACCAAAAAGAAATCAGAGTCCCTCTCCCTTCTTTTTTTTTTTTTTTTGTACTGAGGATTAAACTCAGGGGTACTCAACCACTGAGCCATATCCCCAGCCCTATTTTGTGTTTTATGTAGAGACAGAGTCTCACTGAGTAGCTTAGCACCTCCTCATTGCTGAGGCTGGCTTTGAACTCGGGATCTCCTGTCTCAGCCTCCCAAAGTGCTGGGATTACAGGCGTGCACCACCACGCCCGGCTCCCTCTCCCTTCTTATGTAAAGCTTACCCTTATCTTTAGGGCTTTGCTTTTCCTTCTTGTTGGTAGATTCCATTTGTTTCAGTTAATATTTCAGTTATCTGTTGCTGTGTAACAAATGATCTCTAAGCATAGCAGCTTCAAACAGTTGTTTTCTTACACAGTTACAGAGGGTCAGGAATCGAAGTGGCTTAGCTGGGTGGTTCTGGCTCAGCATCTCTCATGACATTGTAGTGGAGCTGTTGGTCAGGATGGCTGTCATTTGAAGTCTCATTGACCCCTAAAAGATTCCTTTCCAAGGCCATTATTAATGTGACTCTTGGTAGGCCTTAGTTCCTGGATGGCTATTGGCTGGAGGCCTTAGTTCTTCACTATGTGGGCTTTTCTAGAGGGCCACTGAGGACATGCCAGATGGCTTCCTTCAGGGTGAATGATGAGAAAGGAGCAAGACAGAGAAAACCACCAAATGGAAGCTTCAGTGCATTTTATTACCTAATCCCAGAAGAAACATCCTACCACTTCTGTCTTTGTTTTTCAGTCACACAGACAAACCCCGTGAGTGGGATCTTGGGGACAACTCAAAGGTTAGAGTACTATGAGGTGACATCACTGGGGCCCTCTGGGAGACTGGCCACCAGTGTTGTCTTTTCCTTTTCAGATCACTTACAAAGACTTTGTTACCATAGAGGTAGCTGTGGTCATTATCAAAGGGTGCATGTTGTATAGGCCTTTATTGTACAAAACTCTGCAGTGAAACAATGAATAGATCATTGCCAAGACAGTTATAAAGTATAGAATTGGGGGAGGGGAAAACTAAACTCTCATATGAAAGGATACTCAAAAGTCTACCTGTACACACACATGAATATGCAGAGCTAAAAAGTGACCCAAAAATCTTCTTAAAAGTAATGTCTAGAAAGATGGAGACATCTAACAGCATCCTGAAACAGTATTTCTGGGGCCTCAATAGTTACAAGAACTTGACAAACCAAGTGGGCAAATAAATGGGTCTAAAAATTACCAATTTTTGCAGATTCATTTCAGCATACCAATTATACTTTTAAAAGAAAAATGGAAAAAGGATTGATTTTTTTTTACCAACCGTATTCCCGTTTAGGTTTTTACTACTGTAGACATGGGAACAGTGAAGTTGTTTTTTGAGTGGGTATGGTATTGTGGGACAAATCTGCAAATGATGAATCAATAGCTGTATTTTTCTATTATACAGGATATTCGTGTGATATGATGTACTAATGCACACTGTGAACTTAGATTCTATTGGCTGGATGTCAATCTAAATGTTACTCATTTCCTTTTTAACTTAAATATTTCCATATATAGGTTTTTAATAATAAATGTATCACTTTTATAGCATTTCAAGATATAGATATTCTTTTTCTTTATTTTATTTGGTACTGGGCATTTAACCCAGGGACACTCTCTCACTGAGCTACATCCCCATCCCTTTTAACTTTTTGAGATAGGGTCTTGCTAAGGCGCTGAGGCTGGCCTTGGACTTGAAATAGTTCTACCTCAGCCTCCCAAGGCACTGGGATTACAGGTGTGCACCACTGGCAAGATACAAATGTTCTTAATTTTTTTTTTAATTTTTAGCTATAGATGGACACAATGCCTTTATATATTTATTTTTATGTGGTGCACAGGATCAAACCCAGTGCCTCACATGTGCTAGGCAAGCACTTGACCACTGAGCCACAGCCCCAGAAATAATTTTATTCATGTTAAATTTTTCTGATTTCAAAAACAGTGACAAAATTAAGACTTACTAGCTTTGTATCACTTTCACATTTGACAATTATAGTTGGGATCTTCTTTTTGGTACTGGGGATTGAACCCAGGGGCACTTTACCACTGAGCTACATACCCAGCCTTTTTTATTTTTTATTCTGAGACAAGGTCTCACTGAGTTGCTGAGGGCCTTGTTAAGTTGCTGAGGCTGGCCTCAAAACTTGAGATATTCCTGTCTTAGCCTCATGAGTCTCTGAGATTATAGGCATGCACCACTGTGCCCAGCTCTGATTGTTTCTTTTATGAATCTAACATTAGTAATTTATTTTATGACTTACTTTTCTTGAGCTGTTATTATCAAAGTCTTCCTTGTTGTGAATTTTATCGAGGCAGAGACAAAGAACCATTTGCAAACAATTGCTTGTCTTTTTTTTTTTTTTTTTTGGTATCAGGGATTGAACTCAGGGGTACTGGACCACTGAGCCACATCCTCAGCCCTATTTTGTGTTTTATTTAGAGACAGGGTCTCACTGAGTTGCTTAGGGCCTTGCTGTTGCCGAGGCTAGCTTTGAATTCGCGATCCTCCTGTCTCAGCCTCCTAAAGTGCTGGGATTACAGGCGTGCGCCACTGTGCCCCACACAATTGCTTGTCTTATTGAAATTTTTAAAAATCTGCCAAATGTGAAATGCCCTACTATTCAAACTTCTCTTTCAAATTCCATGTGTTAGAAATATCCCATTCAGGGCTGGCAGGCCAGGAAGAGGTCAGTGGTAGAGCACTTGCCCAGAGTACCAGGGACCTTGAATTCAAACCCCAGCAAAGGAAAGGAGGGAGGGAGGCAGGAAGGGAGGGAGGAAGGAATTATTTCCTTCAAACTAACCTGATCAGATGAGGAAATACTATAAATCCTTAATATTTAAAATGGCATGGTGCTATCCTATGAGTAGATAGATCAATGTAACATAAAATAAATTCTGAAATTGGGCCAATAATAGGACTTTTTATTATGAAGAAGGTGACATTGTTCTCATAAATCTCAGATTGAAACCACAATCTGCTCATTCCATCCTCCACCAACCTTTCTAGTCCCCCTTATTCTGCTCCCCCACCTTTTACCCATGTTTCATTTCCTACCTTCTAACATACTATATAATTTATTTTTTATTGTCTGAATCCCCTTGCAAAAATGTAAACTTTTTGTTTTGTTTTCTTTTGTTCAAGCACCTGGGATGGTGCCTAGCATATAGTAGGTACTCGATGAACTTAATGAATGAATGGATCTCAAATCAGTGACAAAAATATGTAACTTACTATAGAGTAGGTAGTGTTGGACAATTGGTAGCCATCTGGAAAAACAGGAAAAAAAAAAAAAAAGAAGTTGTAAACTTCACGTGACATACCAGGAATAGCATCTAGATGAATTAAAGACATATAGAAAGGTAGCAAACATAAAAGTAACACAGAAAAGCATGAGGAAATTATTGTATAACCTTGGAATGAGAAAACTTCAAGATATAATACCATAAATGAAAAGATTGATAAATTTAACAAAATTATTCCACCTGGCAAAAACCATTATAAACTAATTTAAAGACAAATCACAAACTAGAAAAAAATGCAATTCAGTTTACACACACAAAATAATTGTGTTCCAATATAAAAAAGAACACCTGTAAATAGAGAAGAAAAAGACGAGTAATGTAATAGAAAAATTGTCAAATGATATGAACAAAAATTCACAGAAGAAAAAAAAAGCAAGTGAAAACATGCTCAATTAACATCACATTGAGATATTATTTCTTTTGCCTTTCAAAGTTCAAAAGTTTGATGATCCACAGAGATGATGGATCTATAAGTATGAACTATCCAACATTATTGATGGAAATGTGAATTGATGTACATGTTATAAACATTTTCCAAAAGGATAGACAAGAAAATGACAACTATTCTAAAGGCCAAATGTTTTCTCTGATAAGCAGATGCTGATCCATAATGGGGGTAGGGGGTGGGGTGGGGAAGAATGAAGGAACTTTGGATTGTGCAGAAGGGAGTGAGGGGAGGGGAGGAGGTGTGGGGATGGGAAGGACAGTGGAATGAGACAGACGTTATTTCCCTATATACATAAACAATTCCACTACCCGTGTGACTCCGCACTATGCACAGCCAGAAGAATGAGAAGTTGTGCTCTATTTGTGTACACTGTGTCAAAATGCATTGTATAACTAATTAGAACAAATTAAAAAAGAATGACAACTGTGGCTTTATTTGAAGGAAGGGTAGTGGGAATTGGGTCAAGGACAGGTGGGAGGGAGACAGACTCCATCTCCTCTTTCATGCTGTTGGATTTTTGGGGGCGGGTACTGGGGATTGAACTCAGGGGTAGTCGTCCCCTGAACCACATCCCCAGCTCTATTTTGTGTTTTATTTAGAGACAAGGTCTCACTGAGTTGTTTAGGACCTCACTGTTGCCGAGGCTGGTTTTGAACTTGTGATCCTCCTGTTTCAGCCTCCCAAAGTGCTGGGATTACAGGCGTGCACCACCATGCCCAGAGTTTTAATCAATCCTATGTGATTGACTCTATATAGAAAATCTGAGTTGTCCTTTTTTTGTCATAAAGTTGCTGGAACTATTTCCTTTTCATACTTTTAAAATTTATAATATCCATAGTGATATTCCCTCTGTCTTTTAGATTGATAATTTGTATTTTCTCTCTTTTCTAGATGACTCTAGCAATATGTTTTTCAATTTTTATGACTTTTATTGTTCTTTTTAAAAGTTAACTTTTACTGCGAATATTCTCGCTGTTCTGATTTTTGTAATAATCAGGACAGGCTAAACATTCGCTATATTAAGACCATGCATGTGTCCCCAGACCTAGTTCTTTCCCTGGGTCTGGTTTTATAAATGCTGGTGATAAACCCGATCTGATTTATTATAT
>PVHX01023479.1:5753-25762 GCA_004024805.1 Geosciurus inauris
CCTGTAATCCCAGCACTTAGGGAGGCTGAGACAGGAGGATCGCGAGTTCAAAGCCAGCCTCAGCAACGGCGAGGTGCTAAGCAACTCAGTGAGACCCTGTCTCTACATAAAACACAAAATAGGGCTGGGAATGTGGCTCAGTGGTCGAGTACCCCTGAGTTCAATCCCCGGTACCAAAAAAAAAAAAAAAAAAAAAAAGAAGACCCACTTTAATCTACAACCAAAAGGGAACAATTTCTCAACTTCATTCCCAGATGTTCTTCTTTCCCAAATGGCTACTACTTCAAATTCCTAACGAACTTTCTTCCATAAAGCTTAAATACAAAACATGGTAGGAAACACATCTTTTTTCCCTCTAGGAAGCATACCAATTTTAGACTATGACACTCCATCTGAATGTTGGCTTAGATCCACAGAAAGTCAGTGACTTGACAGATTTAAAAACTCAAGCCTTTTCTTCTTCCTTAAAGATATTCTCATAGAATTCTAGGCTTGAGCTCCATCTACTGGCCATAAGGTATTACTTTCAAAATCTTACATTTGATAGAGATGACAGAAAGCTTTCTAGGGCTTATTAACATTTTTATACTATAGAGACCTTGTAAAGTTTATATTCTGAGCAAGTGACTGATACATATCCAAATGCAAAAACATGCAGAGTCCAATAAGCCCTTTCCTATCCTTATAAACCTTGTGAAGGAATAACAATGAAGGTAACAAAAGTAGTTCAGGAATTTTTCTTTTTCTTTTCTTTTTTTTTTTTTTTAAATATATTTTTTTTAGTTGTAGATGGACACATTGTCTTTATTTTATTGCTTTGTACATGGTGCTGAGGATCGAACCCAGGGCCTCACGCATGCGAGGCAAGCGCTCTACCGCTGAGCTACAATCCCAGCCCAGGAATTTTTCTATCATAGTCTATCTTGCTCTGGTTTAACTATTTCCTCCAGAAGTGAGATTATTCATGCCAGGAAATAATTATTCCCAAAGCACACACTAAGAAAATTCACCTTTTCCACTCTTGCGTATTTCTTTATGTCAATCTCCTTCCGACCATTTTCCTCAAACTGTACAGTCTTGACAGCATCCAGGGCAATGTTGCAAGCCAAAGAGGACCACCGACTAATTACTTTGGTGGTAATAGAACTGTTGATGATGTTCAGCATCATGTCACGGTTATTGATGTCAACAGGGATACTGGAGAAAAGAAAGCCAGCCACCTTAGATATTTGAATAAGTCCTTCACATACCTCAGAGACTAAAATAGAGGGCCAAAAGGCAGGATGAGGGGCTCTCAGCTAGATTATAATTTACCCATCCCTGAAAGGTACCATAATTTCCTGGGCAATCCATTTCCATGTCTGATAACTCTCCACACACACATATAATTAAGAGCTCTTAGATAACAAACTTGTCCAAATTTTCACATACTGCTAAAACTCCTTTCATAATAGTATAAGGTATATAATATGCAACTATCAAATAGTTGTTAACTGGATTTTAAGTAAGTCAATTGCTCTAAAAGCATTATCTAGGATAATAAAAGCAAAGTATTCTAGCTTTAGTGGGAAGAGGAATATTAGGGGTTGAACGCAGGGGCACTTTACCACTGAACTACATCCTCAGCCCTTTTTATTTTTCGAGATAGGGTTTTGCTAAGTTGCTGAGGCTGGCCTTGAACTCGGTGATCATTCTGGTTCAGCCTCCAGAGTCATTGGGATTACAGTCATGTGCCACCATGTCTGGCTGAAACTAAGGTATTCTAGATAGGCACATATTGCTTAGTAAAAAAAAGTTTCTGTGGCTGTGGGTACAGCTCAGTGGCAAGAGTATTTGCTCAGTATATGCAAGGCCTTGGGTTTGATCCCTACCACCACAAAAACCACAAAATCAAAAACTGAACAACAACAAAAAAATCAACACGAAAGCTTCTAACAATTTTGTATTTAACAAAATATTGCAGAGCTTATAAAAATAGCTAAATCATAAATCTAATTCTCCAACGCATGCTACACAAATATGCACACTTTCTATTTTAACAGCAGGGGTAGTTTAACACAAAATTCACAAAATTACTACTTAAGCACCTAATGACTCAACCATATACAGAAGAGTAGAGCACCATTTTACTTTCGTGATTCTCCTGTCTCAGTCTCTAGAGTGGCTAGGATTACAGGTATGCACAATGTGCCTGTCAAACAAAAATCTTTCTACTCCCAACTCTGCTCGTTGTGACTCCGTGTTATGCCACAAATTACCTAAAATACCCTGGTTAGAAGCCATGCATTTTTCATTTCCTTCATTATCACATTAGCACTAAGCAAATATATACTAATAGCAAGTTCCCCAATTACTAGATTCAAATAAGATTTTCAGTCTTGGCCCTTTCCATTTTAATGGAAAACTGCTGGATGCATTCCCACAGAACTTTCTTATAGGAGTACTGAATTAGCTACAATCACACATGATGGTAGGACATTTTAACACCAAGACCAGCCAGGTACCATGGCACATGCCTGTAATCCCAGCAACTTAGGAGGCTGAAATAGGAGGTTGCTAACAGCTTCAGCAACTCAGTGAGGCTCTCAGTAACTTAGCAAGACCCTGTTTCAAACTCAAACATAAAAAGGGGCTGGAGATTTAGCTCAGTGTAAAGTATCCCTGAGTTCAATCTCTAGTACCAAACAAGCAAAATCTTGGAAGGTAAGCCTGTTTTACTCCGAATATGTTTCTCTCATGGCAGAGCTTAACATGGAAAGTTGCAGATAGTATCTACCCAAAATATATTTTGAAGAACTAATCCTAGTAGCTCCTTTTCTATTTGCCTATTTTGTTTTGGTACTGGGGATTGAACTCAGCAGTACTGAGCCACATTCTCAGCCCTATTTTGTGTTTTATGTAGAGAGAGGGTCTCACTGAGTTGCTTAGTGCCTCGCTGTTGCTGAGGCTGGCTTTAAACTCGCGATCCTCTTGTCTCAGCCTCCCAAAGTGCTGGGATTACAAGCGTGAGCCACCACGCTCAGCTTATTTTGAATTCTTAAACTTTTATTTTCCTTACTTTTTAATTTTTGCTGCCCTCATTTCTCTTTCTCACAAAATAATATCATGATATAGCCATCTTGAGTGTATAAGATGTGTTTGGCCTTCCTTGACTATCTAAGAAAACATCAGTCTTTTAGGCCTCCCATACTTTCTGGTATCCATTTTCCCATACCTGATTTTCTTTAGAGTGCTGATCATATCATCCAGTGCCTTGCGGTAAGCACTGATTACCACTGTTGGGTGCATCTGCTGCTCTAGGAAGTGCTCAGCCACAGACAGCATTTCTCCAGCTGAAAAAAGGACACAAGAACCATAGTAATGTTTTAAAAAGTACTAGAGTATCAAGACAAGTCCATTATGCTTCTAAAAAATATTATTTTTTTCCCCAAAAACAGACTCTCCCAAAAGATATGCCATTTGGTTGTTAATACAATTCGAAGTTTTACACTTTGTGTAAGCTGGGTGTAGTGATGTTCACCTGTGATCCCAGCAACTTGGGAGGTTGAGGCAGGGGAATCATGAGTTTAAAGCCAGCCTCAGCAACTTGGCGAGGCCCTATGCAACTTAGTGAGACCCCGTCTCAAAATAAAATAAAAAGGGCTGGGATGTGGTGCCAGTGTTCAAGTGCCCCTGGGTTAAATCCCCAGTACTCCCAAAACAAACAGAAAAACATCCTGCCAAAGCCGGGCACGGTGGCTCGCGCTTGTAATCCCAGCACTTAGGGAGGCTGAAACAGAATTGCAAGTTCAAAGCCAGCCTCAGCAACGGTGAGGCACTAAGCAACTCAGTGAGACCCTGTCTCTACATAAAACACAAAACAGGGCTGGGGATGTGGCTCAGTGGTGGAGAGCCCCTGAGTTCAATTCCTGGGACAAAAAAAAAAACAACAACATCCTGCCAAGTATGCTTTCTTTATTTGCCTTATAATCCCCGCAGCTCAGGAGGCTGAGACAGGAGGCCAGAGGACTGCAAAGGAAGGTCAGCCTCAGCAATTTAGCAAGAACCTAAGCAACTTAGTGAGATCCTGTCTCAAAATAAAAAAACTAAGCCTTCTAATACACACATGCCAAATCATCTACATACACACACACACAAAACTAGTTTCTAAAAAAGTTCAAACACGGGGCTGGGATTGTAGCTCAGCGGTAGAGCGCTTGCCTCGCATGTGTGAGGCCCTGGGTTCGATCCTCGGCACCACATACAAAGCAATGAAATAAAGACAGTGTGTCCATCTATAACTAAAAAAAAAAAAAAAAGTTCAAACACAGCATGTAAGCATTTATATTAAAAAAAAGCATTTGGCACAAGTGGTATGTAATAACTGCTGACAATAAATTTGAAATATACACATTTGTGCTCAAGTTCACATGCATACTCTAAAAAGAATATGCATTATTGGGTGTGGTGGTGCACACCTATAATCCCAGTAGCTTGGGGATGTAGCTCAATGGTTAAACACCCCTGGGCTCAATCCCCAGCATACCCCACCAAAGAGTATGCAAGCATGCAAATGTTTGAACACTATTCCAATTCCTAGCTATCCATCACATATTTTTCTAAAAAAATAATAAATACTTTGCAAGGTGCCAGAGTAAGAGAACATAGAAAAGAATATGCCCTGTTAAGTGAGGAAGAGCCAGAATCATCTCCAGGGACAAGGGTATATAGTTCAGTGGTAGAGTGTGTGCTTTTTATGTGTAAGGCCCTGGGATTGATCCCTAGCATCACAAAAACAAACAAAAAACCCCAGCCTAAAGAGCATAATAAAAGCAAGCAATAAAATAGTCTCCCTCACTTCTAAATTACTGAAATATTTTAAAAAATGAATGCTCCCCATTAAAAAATCCCACCACCAGCCGGGTGTGGTGGCACAAGCCTGTAATCCCAGCACTTGGAGGGAGGCTGAGATAGGAGAATTGTGAGTTCAAAGCCAGCCTCAGCAATGGCTAGGTGCTAAGCAACTCAGTGAGACCCTGTCTCTACATAAAACACAAAATAGGGCTGGGGATGTGGCTCAGTGGTCAAGTGCCTCTGAGTTCAATCTCTAGTGCCAAAAAAAAAAAATCCCACCACCAATTTGAAATTTATATAAAATAAACAGGTCATTTCTGGAAATGATCTAAGAACTGGAAAGATTAAGCAGAGTGTGGTGGCACACACTTGTAATCCCAATGTCTTGGGAGGCTGAGGCAGAAGGATCCAAGTTTGAGGCCAGCCCAAGCAATTTAAGTGAGGTCTTGTCCCCACCCCCAGCCAAAAAAAGATAGGTTGTAGCTCAATAGTGAAGCGCACCCTGGATTCAATTCCTAATCCAAACAGAACAAAACAAAACCCAAACCAACAACAAAGATCATTTTAAATTTATAAACAGGCTCACTCTATCTGGGGCTGGGACTGTAGCTCAGTAGTAGAGCGCTTGCCTTGCATGTGTGAGGCCCTGGGTTTGATCCTCAGCGCCACATACAAAGCCGTAAAATAAAGACATTGTGTCCATCTACAACTAAAAAAATATTTAAAAAAAAAAAAAGGTTTTCTATTTGTCCTTCACTTTAGACTTCCTAGCCTCTAGAATTGAGATAAAATCTGCTTAAGCTCTTCCTACCAAAATATTTCTTATCTCTGAATAGACCCACCTACTAAAGTTTACTTGTAACTACAAAATCAATATTCATGGCACTTTCGTGTTCAGAATGACAAAAAATCTGAGCCACCCAATACCATTCTTGGATGAAGCTGAACATCACGTTGTTTCAGTTTTCATACTGTAAATAGTATCCTTTATATAGTATATTTAAAGCTATGTTTTTCACATTTTTTGTGCTTTTCTGGGGGAGTGATTTCATGATTCTACCACTGAGCTACACCCCCAACCCCAGAATTTCCTTCTTAAATGAGATAGACATTATTTCTAATTTTTCTTTTCTATTCTCTTACCAAGAATAATTACTGATGTGGTTCCATCTCCAACCTCTTCATCCTGGGTCCTGCTAATTTCAATCATGGACTTGGCTGCTGGATGTTGGACTTGAATCTAAAAAATTTAATTAGAAATGTAGATCACTCCTTAACCAATACTACACTTCATTCTAACTCCTGAATTTCTTGCTTCCATATATATTCCCTTTCCTTTATTGTTTTACCATATTTTGAAGATTAAAATAGCCCCGCAAACCAGCTTTCCACATTCTTTTCTTTTGAGAAAAATCCATAAGAACTCAACTATTATAGGTTCTTGAAGATAATATGGTACCATACACTGTGTGAACTGTGTCCTGAGAATGTGACTTGGAAATAAAGTCTCTCTTTATTCTCCCAGTACTGAGGACTGAACCTAGGACTTTGTGCTCACTAGGCAACACTCTAGCTGGAAGACACAAAGAATTCTTCCCTATACCTTTCAGGAATAAGGCCCCGCTGATACCTTGATTTCAGATTTCTAGCCTCATTTTATTATTTTTTGGCACCAGAGATTAAACCCAAGGGTGCTTAATCACTGAGCCATATCTCCAGCCCTTTTTTTAAAAAAATTTGAGACAGTCTCACTAAGTTGCTCAGGGCTTTGCTAGGTGCCTCAAACTTGCAATCCTCCTACCTTAGCCTCCTGAGTCACTGGGATTACAGGCATGTGCCATCATGCCTGACTTCTACCCTCAGTTTATAAGAGAGTAAATTTGTTTTTCTAGTGCTAGGGACTGCACCCACGGTCTTGAACATGCTAAGTATGTGCTCTACCACTGAACTACATCCCTAGCTCCCAGTTTGTACTGGGTTCTTTGTATTTATAAAATGGTAAGGAAGTAAATGAAAAAGAAGAAAACAAAAAGCAAAAAACACACCTCTCGAAGAATGGCATTGCCATCATTGGTCATCACGATGCCTCCCATTGGGTCCAAAAGCATCTGAGACAAAAGCAAAGTAAGTGTCCTAGATAACAAAAAGAATATATACTCTGTAGTCTATGAGTTTCAAAAAGAGTTAAGATTACCTTCATCATGGACTTGGGTCCCAAACATGTTCGGATGATATCTGCAATAGTCTAATGGAAAAGAAATACAAGACATGTAAGCATAAATCAGAGGACAGTATGAATAAGTTGGTGAACAACCAGGACAGCCAGTGTTTTAACAATGATACTTCTAAAGTAGATACGAAAACTTTCAGATAAAGCAAAAAATGACTTCACAAGAAAAAAGGAGAAATATGCCTCCCAGAGCTTTAGTTTCCCAGCAGTCCAAATCTCAGCATTTCTCTCTACAATGGCCTACACACCACCCTATCAAATCTCAGGTCACTTCACTATTCCATTCAAAAGACATTATTCAACACCTATGCAGGATCTATAATGCGTACTAGGAATACAAAAGAGAATACAGTCAGTACTTCCTTTCAAGTAGCTCAGTCCAGACAAACACAAGTAGAATGCTATAAAACATACACAGCAATACAATTATGCAGCAGATCAATGTAAGATTATTAGACCTTATTATTACAGACTTAAATTGTAATGAAATATATAATTCCTTACTGGTACTACCATCAGGGAAATGTCTTAAAAGAAGGGAAGTCAACTTTTTCTCTGCCCAGTTGTACATTCTAAAGTCTAGATATACAGGAAGATTATTGCTAAGAACAAATACAGAAATACTAGAGTAAACAGATGGAGGCAAACTACTATAAATACATGGGGGTAGGAGATGGGGAGGATACGCTACCTTAGCAGCATTGATGTTTCCAGATTGAACTTTTCTTCCAGATTCACGTTTTGTATTCTGGCCTAAAATAGATAAAAACAATGGCCAACAGCCCAGGATTGCCTCATTTGTACACAAGCTATTTATTCTCCAATCTTTAAAAATAAAAACAGGTTTCACAGTGTATACATTGATTAAAACTTATTAAATGATATACTTTATTTATTTATTTATTTTTTAATATTTTTTTAGCTGTAGATGGACATAATGTCTTTATTTTATTGCTTTGTATATGGTGCTGAGGATCGAACCCAGGGCCTCACGCATGCGAGGCAAGCGAGGCAAGCGCTCTACCGCTGAGCTACAATCCCAGCCCCAAATGATATACTTTAAATATGTGTAGATTATATGTCAATTATACTTCAAAAACCTGCTAAATAAATATATGTACTTGCAGCTATTTACTTTGTGTGTGGGTCAAGGGGTACTGGAGATTGAACCAAGTGGCATCTCTACCACTGAACTGCATCCCCAACTCTATTTCTTTTAATTTTGAGACAGGATCTTGCTTAGTTGCAGAGGCTGGCAATCCTGCCCCAGTCACCCGAGTAGCTGAGATTAAACACGTACACCACCACATGGCCTACTCGTTTATCTCAATCCCTAGTGTACTTAGAAATAACCTATATTGCTCCAACTTCAAAATCTTGGACAACACTTTCCCTCTAACCATTCACACTTTTACAACAGGGATTCATAACCTGAGATCTATGAATGGGCCTCAATGAAATAACAAACTCCCCAAGATTATGTGAGAAAATTAAAGATACCCTCCCCCCACCACGCCCCAGAAGAGGATACAAAGCCATCATCTCATTCTCAAAGGGTTTGTGATCTGTAGAAAATCAAAGCTTTCTATAGAGAGGGTTAGAATTTGGGGGTTATTTTCCTGCTTGATTAAGAGAATAATACTCTTAACAGTCTAAGCATAATTACTGATAGAGCCCCACTGCATGCTGTGGAATGAGAATGCACACTCAAAGTGTCCCAGTTTACAACATAAATTATATAAAGCCACCCCATACTTGTAATAAGAATACCTCAGGGGGCTGGGGTTATGGCTCAGCGGTTGAGCGCTTGCCTCACATACGTGAGGCACTGGGTTCGATCCTCAGCACCACATAAAAATAAATAAATAAAGATATTGTGTTCATCTACAACTAAACAAAATATTAAAAAAAAAAAAAAAAAAGAATACCTCAGCAACTCATTCACCATGGTTAAGATCTGGTTACATAGTTTAATAGGGAGTATAATCAGGTACAGCCATTAATGCCAAAGATTAATGCAGACCTGCAAAGAGCTTTACAAATGCACCACTCATTCCAGGGCCCAATCAGTGGAGGCAAGCCAGTGGTTATAACCACAACAACACGATGCTGATTTCCTTCCATGCTCTAATTATCCATTCCTCTGCAGTTTAACTCCGTAAATCTTTCATTTCAGTCCCATCAAATCTAAACACCTATCATAACCCTAAGGGTTTATACACTTTCATCTCAAGTAAAGGTAACCCAAAACTTGTACAGACCTACAATCCATCAGAAGGAATGGGTTTTTCCCCAGGCATAAGTAAAACGAACAAAAACTCTCATCAGCAATGTACATGTACAGAAGAAACTAAAACAGAGCAAACGGCTGGTCGGGCATCCTAGGTATAGAAGTTACACACAGAACGTTAACATACTAAAGGAAGACAATGTAGATAATGGTAATTTCTTAGAAAGAAATATGAGATATTCCCAAAGGGAAAAGAAAAGTATTGAAGAATTTGGGAAAACTCGATTGGTTAGTGGGAAAGATTATATCTAAGTCCAAAAAAGGAAGCACGGTTCTTTCACGAGCAGGGGCTGCTGAACGACTGCTATTCATGATAAACGCAGAAACCAAGGATGCCACCGTTATGTGCCAGGCCCTCTTTTAAGCAGCTTATCGACCTACCTTGCAACTCTATGAAGAAATACTACCAATCTCTTAACGCAGATGGAAAAACTTAATTTGCCCGAAGTCACATCGGGGCTAAGGGACGGGCCAAGAATATAAAGCTAGGCCTAATTTTGAAAACCATTATTCATTCAACTATATACCGGAAGTCATGTTGGAAAGGGCGCAGGGGCGTGGAGGAAGGTGGCGGCTGGGATACTCAACGAGGGGTCTACAAGGGATTCACAAAACAAGAACAGGTAAATACACGGGACTCGGCGAGGCACAAGTCCGTCTGCGTTTAAGGGAGGATGGAGGGAAAAGAGAAATGCGAGAGAAGCAACTTCCAAAAAGAGACGATGACTGGAAAGACTCTGGTCAGGTCATGGCGGGACGAAGCTGAGGCAACACTAGGAAGCGTGGGGAGAGATCTACAGAGGGTGGTGGGTCCCTTCCCCAGATACCCTAGAACTCACTGAGAACGAGCACAGGACGGTGGCCCATCATGGCGGCGCGATGCAGAGCTGGGTACCCAGAGCTAGAAGAACCGGCAGAACCTTCTGGAGAGAGAAGCAGGGAGAAAACCAGAAAACGCTGCCTCCTCGGTGCCGACACCTAAACCCGCTACCTTCCAAGTCGTTGCCAATCACAGCAGCCACCTCGTTGACTGGCACGAAAACGGACCAATCGACAGTATTAGCCCCGCCCTACGCAAAAAAAACGGCAGAGCAAGGTAGATAGAGAGAGCGCGATGATGGAAACGTGAGAGCGCAGGCGCTTGCGCAATAGGGTGGCCGCTCCCGGCCGCGTGCGGCGCGATCGTCAACTCAAGCGCCTAGGCTCGGGCAGTTGGCCGTACGCTATTGCACATGCGTATCAACTACAGGGGTGGGTGCTGGGTTTGAGGCTTTCGATTAATATCGCAGGTGAGGTCACGAAAGTGTGTTGTCCCTCCGCATCTATCGGACCGTGAAGGTCAAGAAATCTGTGACATTTTCATTCTTTTATCCCAGCCTCAGTAACGGGGAGGAGTAGTGGGGCGGAACTTTAGCGGCCAGTCTGATGAAGGGTGAAGTGGGAGTTGTAGTTCTATGGGGCAGGGCTGGGAGGCAACGATTCCCCCCACCCCGCCCTTTTTCCTTTTCCGTGCACGCTGGGAGTTGTGGTTTCTAACTTCTGGACTCGGTGTGTGTGGATCTTTCCCTTCTTAGGCAAATGCTTTTTACAGAGGCTGAGAGCGGTTTTGGAGAGTGATGGCTTACGCTTCCCCCCAGTTGTCCTTTTTAAATATCTTCTCAAGCGTTCTCTGTAGTGCTTCGATATTTTCTTTCCTCACATCCATCCCTTTCGCGCTCTCCTCACTCAACCCCAAGTCTGTTAGAGATGATCGGAAGCCAGAGTTTTTAAATTGCCACACTAGATAAGAAAAAGACTCATACTGCACAACTGAATATGAGCAATTCAAGAATAGTCATTAACAACCATGAAACAGAATGGCTACTCACATTTCCTCTGCAAATTAGAATAGCTTGAGATTTGCTGGAGAGAACTTATGAAATTGTCAATGGTAAAAATAATAGCAAGGGTTGTTTAATAATGTGATGCCATGATTCTTACCCTTTTGGTGTTCAGATGGAGCAGCGTACTAGTAGTCGTCCTACTAACGGAAAAGGTGTGTGTTTCTAAGCCCTGCTTCCCCTTCCATAAAAGCCAGACCTCCCTAATTGCTCAGCGCTTGGAGAAATGATTCTAGTTGTTGTTTTGTTACTTGGTTAATTGAAAAGTATTTGTGTTTTCTGCATTCCCTGCTAAAGGGAACATTGCTGTGCCTGATGCCTAGACCTGGATCTGTTAAGTAGTAGATGCTCAATGATTGTTTATTGAATGACTTTATACCTATGTAGCTCCTTTTAATATTTAGAACAAGACTGTGTACAGGGATCTCAGAAGATTTGATGTTAACTAGAGTGAATGGAAACTCAGTTTGAGTGGGACAGTCCGGCTGGTGGGCAGGGATGTGATTAGGGCTGTCTGACTCCAGAGCCTATCCACTTAACTGCAGGTGGAGTAGATTACTTTATTTGAGAGATCTATTATGCCATGTCGGACATAGATTAACTACTTCTTTTCACAGAATGTAAACAGCAGTGGTAAAGAACATGATTTTGGAGTCTGCAAGCCCAGATTTAATTCCAGCACTGTCACATGCTAATTGTGGAATCCCAAGAAACTTACCTAACTTAAATTTTATCAAGTAAAATGTTGGCAATGCTGCCTACTTCAGAGAATCATTGTAAAAAACTATATAAGAGAATGCATTGTATGTAAAGCACCTTTTACTGTTTTTTTTCTGATCTACCTCCTTTTGTTGCTCCCCAATCTATTATGTATTCTCTAGTCAAAAATATGGTTCTTTCAGCCAGACACAGTGGCACATGCCTTTAATCCCAGCCGCTCAGGAGGCTGAGGCAGGAGGATCACAAGTTCAAAACCAGCCTCAGCAACTTAGAGATGCCTAAGCAACTCAGCAAGACCCTGTCTCTAAGTAAAATACAAAAAAAAAAAAAAAAAAAAATGCTGTGGACGTGGCTCAGTGGTTAAGTGTCCCTGGGTTCAATCTCACGTACCCCCCCCATATGGTTCTTTCAGTATAGATTGTGGGTAAAATATATTCTTCAAGCCTTAAAATCCTGTAGGAAACACATCCCTGTATGCCCATGAAAGATTTATATGATTGAGAAGTGCATGTGCATGGAAATTTACACATTTTTCAAATGGTTAGACGAATCTTGAGATCTGAGTTTGAGCATCTGTCTTCTCACCACTGCAAATGACATGATGCTGGAGCAGGAGGGAAGGGAAGATGGAGGACCTACAGTAGAGCTTAGAAAACCCATTGCGGAAAAAAAAACAAAACAAAACCAGATTTTCCTCACCAAGAATAACTGACAGGGAATGTAGCAGATTTCCATTTTCATAGGTTCAGTGACCCTCTAGACAGAAAGTATCTCAATGTGGCACTCATGTATGAAGAGGCCATTCCTTCTGTGGTGCTCTGAGTGAATAAGACTTCTTCCTTCGGGGCTGGGGATGTGGCTCAGTGGCAGAGCACTCACCTTGCATGGGTGAGGCACTGGGTTTGATCCCCAGCACTACATAAAAATAAATAAAAGTATTGTGTCATCCACAACTAAAAAATTTAAAAAAAAAAGACTTCTTCCTTCATACAGTCTACTTGTCACACTCTGCCCACAGGCTTGTTTTTCATGAAGAGTTCCCCTCTTTATCCTTCAGATCCAGCTGAATTCATTAAGTGTCCTCAAAGTACTTATTGGGGTGGAATAATGTCTGTGCTTCATCTCTTATGACCATCTAAACTGCAAGACTGTCAGCTCTAGGAAAGTAGTGACCACATCTGTTCAGTCTGCTGTGGTGTCTTTAGGAAGCACTTATTTCTCATGTGTATGTGTGAAGGAATGAATTTGATGTGTGTGTGTGTGTGTGTACATATATATATATTTGGACTGGAGATAGAACCCAGGGCCTTGAGCATGCTAGGCAAGCGCTGTGCTGCTGAACCACACCCCAGCCCTTTCCTTTCTTGATGACAGTGATTTATTGACTCCCCACTGTTCCAGGCCCTTCCATTCTTTCCTGATCCCAGCTGTTCTGCCTTTCCATTTATTGTTCTCCTGTCTGCTTTGCCACCTTCTTTTCATTTTACACACTCCTGAGGAGTTCCTCAAAGGTCCAGTTTTCTCTGTTTGGTTTTGTTATTGTTTTGCCGTGGAGAGCTGTTTATATTTGTAGCTTCTTCATCCTCTTTTTGTGGCTGGCCTGGCAGTTTGACCCTTCACACAAACTCAGTGCCATTGCTTTTCTAGGCATTTCTAGAATTCAGTATATCCAAAATGTGATTATTAATATGACAGAACTCCAACTCCAACTGCCTTGAGTGAAAAAGGTAACTTAGTGTCTTATACAGTTGAGAAGGACACTGGGTAGTTCACAGACGATGAAGAGAAGATGTAAAAGGAGGGCATCAAGGACTGGAATTGAGGATTCAGTGCCCGTTGGTATCTGTCTGTCCATCTGGCTTTGTCCTTTCTTGTCTCTGATCTTGCTTGTATCCGCTTCTCATGGTATGCTGGCCAAGTTCAATAGTTTCCATGGGCTGAACTTTATGTCTTCTCAGAATAGCAAATCAGAAGAAAGTTTTTTTGACACAGAATCCATATGTGGAACTCAGGAAATGACTCTAGCCCAGCCTGCCTCATATGCTTACCATCTTGGGCCAATGACAAGTTACCAAGGTGAATGGGGCACTGGGATTGACTGATATTGGATCACATGCCCATCCTTGATGGGAAAAGGGGCTTGATTGAAGTCTCACCAATATGGCCTGGAAACTGGGGAAAGAGTAATTTCCCAGAGAATAGGCTGCTCAGTAGACAATTGATAGGGCTCCTCATGTCCTACAAATCATTATTTTCTCCCGTTTTTGCCAAACGTAATTTATTTACCCATTTAAGAATCTTTTCTATGTCTACCTCATTGTGTTTAATATCTACAGATTAATCAAAATATTTTAATCCTATTTTTTAAATATTTTTTGTTGTTGATGGATCTTTATTTTATTCATTCATTATTTATATGTGGTGCTAAGGATCGAACCCAGTGCCTCACGCATGCTAGACAAGCACTCTACCACTGAGCTACAGCCCCAGCCCTTTAATCCTATTTTCTAATCCTAAAGGCTAAGTGGCTTTCCATTATACTCAAAAAAAAAGCCTAAACATTTCAGATTTGCTGATGTAAAGAGGCCTCCATGGCCCATCCTGTCTTCTCACTCTTATTTCTGGCCTGTTTCCCAGGGCTTCTCACCGTTCCAGCTTCCTTGCTTCCCTTTGTTCACACTGTTCTGTTTATCTTTTCTGCTCATGAAGTTTTCCAAGTTTTCAAGGTCCAGTAAATGACTTCTACATGCATGGGGCTTTCTTTGACTGTTATACTCATATTAATCTTTTCCCCTTTTTGAAAACACTTGTTTTTACATTTAATCATGTACTTAGTGTAACAGATAAAAGGCCTTCTGTTCATCTCAGACTATCAGGCTTTTGTGTGTGTGTGTGTGTGTGTGTGTGTGTGTGTGTGCGCGCGCGCGCGCGCCAGAGATTGAACCCCAGGGGTGCTTAACCATCGAACCACAGCCCCAGCACTTTTTGTATTTTATTTAGAGACAAGGTCTCGCTGAGTTGCTTAGGCCCTCACTAAGTTGCTGAGGCTGGCTTTAAACTCGTGATCCTCCTGTCTCCAGCCTCCTGAGCTGCTGGGAGTACAGGCACACGCCACTGTGCTCAGCATCAGGATTATTCTTTATGTTCTTGTGTTGTTATATCACTGTTTCACCTGCTTCTGATTTGTCTTCCTAAATAGATAATAAGCACCTAAGAAACCATATCTTACTCCTCATGTGCATGCCCTAGCATCTAGTACAGTGGTAAGTGTGTGATGCCTATCAACAAGAACTTCACAGTGTAAGCAAATTAGATTTTAGTTTATCACCCCCCTGCTTAGTTTTCCTTGATCCCATTATGATTTATTTATTATCTTTATGTGTATCTTTTTCTAGTATATAAAGAAGTCAGGGCAGGGCCTGGCACCTGCCTTCATAGACCAGGTGTAGGGATTTAATAAAAAGCCTATCCCTTGTTAGAATGAGCTTTGATTTAGTTGCCTCTGATTTTGTTCCAGCAAAAGAGGAAGGTAATGCTATGCCTCTTTGTCGAGCAAAACCGTCCCCCAGTTATATTAATCTTCAAGCAAGTTCCCCACCAGCCACTTTCTTAAACATCCAGACGACAAAGCTGCCCTCAGGTAAGAGCTTAGGGGAGTTTTCCCCAGTAGACTCAGCATGGGGAGGTGGCCTGAGCTTTCTGCTGTTAATCTAGTGCCAACTTAGTGTCAAAACACCTGTAGATATTTCATTGTTAATTGTTTTCACTTTCACTGTAACTTATTGATTATTCAGTTATATTGATTTCATTTTCTTCCTGGTTCTACCAAGTTGTATTGTTTCCTTGCTTAGCACCTTTGCTACAATAGGAAGGAATGAAATGAAAATCTTACTGCTTGCTATTCACTTTAATTAAAAGGTGGCCAGGGAGAGAAATTATAACTATTATCTCTATCTGTAATTCATCGAATTTCTGTTATTCATCGTTCCTTAGGAAATCAGTGGACATTTGAAATACCTATAGGCAACCCAATACTAGACACTCATAACCCCTATTATTGAGGACCTCAGAGCCTAACAAAGAAGTCAAGAACGATAAACAGACCACAATAATATAATTACCAAGGTTAACTAAAAGCTGCCTGTGTATTTGAAAAATAAATTGATATACCAAGAGTAGTTAAGCAGGGGCTAGAGTTGTAGCTCAGTAGCAGAGCGCTTGCCTCGCATGTGTAAGGCACTGGGTTCGATCCTCAGCACCACATAAAAAATAAATAAGAAGTATTCTGGGGCTGGAGTGTGGCTCAGTGATAGAGCGCTTGCCTAGCATGCTGAGGCACTGGGTTCAATTCTCAGCACCACGTATAAATAAAAATAAAGGTCCATTGACAACTAAAAAATATTTAAAAAAGAAAGTATTCTGTCCATCTACAATAACAACAAAAAAAATTAAAAAAAAAAAAAAGAGTAACTGGGCGTGGTGGCTCATGTTTGTAATCCCAGCACTTTGGGAGGCTGAGACAGGAGAATCGCGAGTTCAAAGCCAGCCTCAGCAACGGCGAGGCACTAAGCAACTCAGTGAGACCCTGTCTCTACATAAAACACAAAATAGGGCTGGGGATGTGGCTCAGTGGTCGAGTGCCCCTGAGTTCAATCCCCGGTACCAAAAAAAAAAAAGTAGTTGAAGTTAGACAACAGGAAGAGCTTCAGGTCACTACTAATGGCACCATGCCAATAAGAGGAGCCTGAGGTATCCCCGAGCTCATCAAATATCTGTTGAACACGTCTCTGCAGGCACCTTCTAGGTGCTAGGGATACACTAGTGAATAAATCAGCCAACAATTATTGCCTTCCCAAAGTTTACATCCTAGAACGTGGACTTAGACAAAAATTAAACAATTACAAAATATACCATGTGTCCATAAATAATTTGGAAAAAATAAAATGAGAGTGGGGAATGAGTTCAAGTTATATTCTATTTTAATTTGGTTTTAAATTTCAAATTTAATTTGAAACCAAATTAAAATAGACTATAAGAGCTGGGGTGGTGGTGCACGCCTGTAATCCCAGCACTTAGGGAGGCTGAGACAGGAGAATTGCGAGTTCAAAGCCAGCCTCAGCAACGGCGAGGTGCTAAGCCACTCAGTGAGATCCTGTCTCTACATAAAACACAAAATAGGGCTGGGGATGTGGCTCAGTGTTTGAGTACCCCTGAGTTCAATCCTTGGTGCCAAAAAAAAAAAAAAAGAATATAACCAGGTAAGTCTCACTGAGAAGGTGATAGCTGAGCAAAGGGTTGTGCCTGGTTTGGGTTGTTCCTGGAAAGATTAGAGAGAGCATGTTATTGGAGCCATTCCAACCTTGGTACAATTACAAAATCTTGTTTTTTGCTTTCTTTCACCTTCATCACTCTTCCTTCAGGAGTTCATCACAAACCCAAGGAATGTCTAGGACTCCTGGAATGTATGTACGCCAACCTCCAACTTCAGACCCAGCTCGCCCAACAACAGATGGCTATTTTGGAAAACTTACAAGCATCGATGTCACAACTGGTTCCTGGGAGGGAAAGCAAGAACTCTTCTCTCCCAGTTTTATCTCGTAATCTGTTGTTAAATCACCTGCCCCAATTCCGTAAATGAATTGTAGAACAAAGTTATTGTGTATGTTTTTTCCCTCTCTTTTCCCAATAATCCCTAGATGGAATCAACCATGTATATTCTTCCTCCTCCTCTTCCTCATCCTTCTTCTTCTGTTTTTGTTTTGATTTGATTTTTATGCTAGAGATTGAACCTGAGGCCTTGTGCCTACTTAGAACACATTTTACCACCGAGCTATACCTCTAACAGCTCCTGGGCATGTATATTTTACATATGGTTAATTTTTTTTCCAAATTCATAAGTGTTCATTGAGTAGATCACTGTACAAGGTCCTTGGGAATACATGTTACAAAAGTGACAATTTGTGGGGGAGGGTTATTGCCTAACAGGGCAGATAAGACAGATAATTCACTGCAAAATTGAATGGTGCTCTGAGTGTGGGGGGATGGAGGTTAAGAGATAACATTGGGGGTTTCTAGGATACAACTGAATAAATCTTGGACTCTTACTGCAGAAAGTAACTTCATGATGCCACTTGAAGAGAGGGAGGGATTGGATGGTGTGACAGACCAAGTCAGGTCGTTTCCTATCAGTTGGGAAACTTGGACAAAGACCTGGAGGTGGGAGAATAACTCCTCATAAATAAGAAGAGTTTCCCCCCGTGAATGTAGGGTGTGATGTAGAATGCAGAGGAACTGATGGCAGCTTTCTCTGTGGGATTGTTCTGATAATTCTTAGAAGCTCGAGAGAGCCATTGGCAACTTTCAGGTAGCACTGAGGCCCACATAAGCTAGTAGAAACACTGCGGGCAAGCATTTTAGTGTAGAGGGAGAAGGGAAATTGAGAGAGATGCATAAAGTAGTAATGGTAATCTAATGTGACACCAACACGGTCTGGATAATGGGCTTGGAAATGAAGAGAGACAATGGGTATATCTGAGCTATTTTGCAGAGAAGGATTAGTCTTGACATTAAAACACCAAGAGACAACAACCCGAAATTTCTCAACTGGGAAGCCAGGTTAGCTTTTTATTTTTTTATATTTTTTTAGCTGTAGATGGACATAATGTCTTTATTTTATTGCTTTGTATGTGGTGCTGAGGATCGAACCCAGGGCCTCACGCATGCGAGGCAAGCGCTCTACCACTGAGCTACAATCCCAGCCCCCAGGTTAGCTTTAATGAATGTTATAAGTCCAGCCAAAAGTTTTCAGTGTTTGAGAAGGAAACAACTGAGATTAGTGTAATCATTTCAGTCACAGCTGGGCGCGGTGGCTGAAGCCTGTAATCCCAGCACTTAGGGAGGCTGAGACAGGAGAATCGCAAGTTCAAAGCCAGCCTCAGCAACAGCGAGGTGCTAAGCAACTCAGTGAGACCCTGTCTCTACATAAAACAGAAAATAGAGCTGGGGATGTGGCTCAGTGGTTGAGTGCCCCTGAGTTCAATCCCTGGTACCAAAAAAAAAAAAAAAATCATTTCAGTCACATTAGGATGTGACTTTCCTTTACAGGTTGGTTGATAAGTTACTCTTGAGCCTGGATCCTCTTTCCACAGAGAGATTTTTCTGTGGAATTTGGAGAACATGAAAGGTTTATTAAGCTTGGATACAGATGGGAAAAAGAAGGGAGAAATTAGTGATTGAGAAGAGGACTTCAAATTGGCCTTCAAGTCTGAAGCATTTTCCAGAGAAACTTCTTTATTTTATACCATTTAGGAGGACAGGGTGGAGATGTAGCTCAGTGGTAGAGTTCTTGCCTACCATGCTTAAGATCCTGAGTTTAATCTCTAGTACCACCAAAAAAAAGGAAAGAAAGAACAACAAGAACAGGACTGACAGTGAAACCTAAGGAATTATAATTTGGCATTAAGGAAGAAATTCTCACCATCTAGATTATTATCCATGGAGAAAGAGAAAAAAGTAATTTAAATAATTTTAGAATAGAAGAGACCCCCCGCCCCATAGTTGTGGATGAGTGCATACCTAACTCTGGATGGAAGAGGAAGAACAAATTATGTATAGAAGTTTCTCTTAGTCTCACCATCCCATTATTGTCATAATGCAGTTGTGGGGGGTACCGGGCATTGAACCAAGGGGTGCTTTATCACTGAGCTACATCCCCAGACCGTTTTATTTATTTTGAGACAGGGTCTCACTAAGTTGCTGAGGCTGCCTTGAATTTACAATCCTCCTGCCTTGGCCTCCTGAGTTGCTGAGATTACAGTCATGTCATGTGCCACCATGCCAGGCCAAAACGCAATCTTTAAATAATATCTTAGCCGGGCGCAGTGGCACAAGCCTGTAATCCCAGCACTTAGGGAGGCTGAGACAGGAGAATTGCGAGTTCAAAGCCAGCCTCAGCAAGGGTAAGGCACTAAGCAACTCAGTGAGACCCTGTCTCTACATAAAACACAAAATAGGGCTGGGGATGTGGCTCAGTGGTCAAGAGCCCCTGAGTTTAATC
>PVHX01023480.1:0-25766 GCA_004024805.1 Geosciurus inauris
AAAAGATAGTAGTAAGAAAAGTGTCGGCAAGATGGTAGAGAAATCAGAACCTTTGTGCACTATTGGTGACAAATTAAAATAGTGCAAATGCTTGGGAAAACAGTATGTAGGTTCCTCAAAAAATTAAAAATAGAACTACCATATGATTCCATAATCCCACTTTCATTATTTATCAAAAAGGAATTGAAATCACAGTCTTGAAGAGATATTAGTACTCCTGTTTGTGGCAGTACTAGTCATGATAGCCAAAATGTGAAACAACATAAATGTCCATCAATGGACAATGGATGAATGGATTAGAAAATTGTGACATATTCATAGGATAGAATGTTATTCAACCTTAAGAAACAATGAAACCACACAGATGAACCTGGAGGATATGAAAGTATGTGAAGTATGAAAGTGAAGTATGAAAGACACATGGCAATATTGCCTGATTGTACTTAAATGAGGTACTTGTTTTGTTTTAGATTTTTTATTGGTGCATTATACATAGTACTGAGATTTGTTATTACATACTCATACATGCACACAATATAACAATATAACTTGGTCAGTTTCATTCCCCAGTACTCTCCCTTTCCTTCCCCTTCTCCTTTCCCCCTGGTAACCTTCTTCTAATCTACTGATCTCCCTTCTCTTTTCATGAAATTTCTCTCCCACTTTTTTCTGCTCTTTTCTCTTCCACATATGAGCAAAAACATATAACATTTGACTTTCTGAGTTTCCATCATTTTCCTGCAAATGATATAATTTTATTGCTCTTTATGGCTGAATAAAACTCAGTTTTGTGTATATACCACATTTTCTTATCCATTCATCCACTGGCAGACACCAAAGATGATTCTATACTTTGCCTCTTGTGTATTGTGCTATTTAGAAACATGGACATGCCTGTATCTCTGTGGTATGATGACTTTAATTCCTTAGGATAAATATTGAGGATAAATATTTAATTCTTTAGGATAAATATTGGGACTGAATCATACAGTGATTCCATTTCTAATCTTTTGAGGAAACTCCATGCTGATTTCCATAGTAGTTGTACTAATTTACAATCCCACTAGCAGTGTAAAAATGTTCCTTCTACTCTACATGCTCCCCAATATTATTATTATTTGTGTTCTTGATGACTGCCATTCTAACTGGTGTGAGATAAAATCTCAGCATTTTTTGATTTACAGTTCCCTAATTGCCAAAGAATTTGAACATTTTTTCATATATTTATTGGTCATTTGTATTTCTTCTTTTGAGAAGTGTCTGTTTAGTTCATTTGCCTATTTATTGATTGGGTTATTTGTTTTTTCATGTGAAGTTTTTTGAGTTCTTCATATATTCTGGATATCAACTCTCTGTTGGAAGGGTAGATGGCAAAGATTGTTTTCTATTTGTAGGCTCTCTTTTCATGCCTTTGTTTCCTTTGCTATGCAGAAGCTTTTTAATTTGATACCATCTCATTTATTAATTCTTCTTATTATTTACTGAGCTTTAGGAGTCCTATTGAGGAACTTTCTGCCTGTGCCTATATGTTGAAGTGTTCAGCCTACATTTTCTTCTGTGATTTGCAGTTTCTGGTCTAATTTCTATGTCTTTGGTCCATTTGAAGTTGACATTTGTGTAGGGTGAGAGATAAGGATATTGTTTCATTTTTCTTTGTATGGATATCCAGGTTTCCCAGCACCATTTAAGAGGCTATCTATTCCCTAATAGATGTTGTTGGTGCCTTTGTCAAGATGACTATATCTGCATGAGTTAGTCTCTGTGTCTTCCATTGTGTTCCGTTGGTCTATGTGTCTGTTTTTATGCCAGTACCATGCAGTTTTTGTTACTATAGCTCTGGAGTATAATTTGAAGTCAGGTATTATGATGCCTCTAGCATTGCTTTTTTTACTTAGAATTGTTTTAGCTGTTCTGGGTCTTTTATTTTTCCAAATGAATTTTAGAACTGTTTTGTTTTTCTAATTCTATGAAGAATGTCATAGATATTTTGATGGGAATTGCATTCCATCTCTAGACCACTTTTGATAATATGGCCATTAAATGAAGCATTTAAAACAGACTCACAGAAGCAAAGAATACAATTGTGTTTGTCAGAAGCTGGGATAAACCCAGAGATAAACACTCAATTTTCTTCCAGCTATTTTTTAACAGATTATTTACATGATCAAGATCATACTGTATGCACCCTCTACATTCTATTTTTGTCATAATATTATGGCTAGTGGTATGTTGGGACTGGCTTGTACTTGTTCACAACAACCAATACGCATGCCTTTCCAATTCTGTGTTCAGAGACATCACACTGGTAATTTGAAATTGGTATGGTGAAAATGTTGGCACCATGGAAAGTGGCAAACACCACCAGTCAGGGATATTTTGTTTTGCTTTTTCAGAGACCCAGTTGTTAAATGTCATAAGCACACTGTGATTATACTGTATGCTTTTTCTAAGTCTTGAAAGTTTCTTTGTAAACAAAATTTCAATCATTATGTAATAACCATTAAAAGTTATAATTTCCAGACATTATATACAATTTTTCACTATTGTAAATAATGCTATAATGAACATCTTAGTGCACAAATATTTTCCATTTTTTATTATTTTCCTCAGTATAGGTTCCTAGGTCAGAGGATATGAACATGAGTTTTCAGGCTCTTGAGATATATTGGAAATGTTCTTTTCCTGAAAAGTTATGCCAATTATATTCTCACAAATAATATGTGAAAATATCTACTTCTCTCACATTAAGTATGTTTTAGCAAAAAATATAGAACAGGGCACCCAGTTAGAACAAATACTAATGTGTAAGGACTACATAAAAATAAAAAATTTCCTTAAATGCCACAAATAAAATGAAAAGGACAATAAACTCATTTAAAATGTAATAAATAGGATATAAAACAGGTCATTATATTTAACATAGAAATAGTTTGCATGAATCAATAAAAGCCATGTATCATAATAAATAAAAGAGCCATGCAGGAAATGTAGCTCAATGGTAGAGCAATTGCCTACCATGTGTGAAGCCCTGGGTTTGATCCCTGGTAGACACACACACACACAAAATAAAATGCTTGAAACAACAGTATTCTAATTTATTGTCTTATGCCAACTTTTAAGACCTTCCACTATTCCATCCAAAGAACAGGAACAAAGTAATTCTGGGATATCAGGGCTCCCTGGCCAAGTCTCTACCATATCTGGTTATTCAAGCAATGCTCATGAATGGGACTGGAATTTACTAGCATTTGTTATATTCTAATAGAAATAAATTCCCTTTCTACTAAAAAAACCATGCTTAAAACAACAGAGTAGCATGATATAAATAGGTCATGTAGTTTACTAAAAAAGAGAGAAAAAGCAAAATTAAGAGGGTGCACCAACAGGCTAAGAACAATTCCAGCAGAACAGATGGCTCTTCTCTGGTGAAACGGAAGCTCTGTTGATGCTGCCCACCTCCAAGGTTCCTGGAGTGAAGTTCATGTTTCCTTGAAGATTTTTAGCTGTTTTCTATAAGGTTCTGGCTCAGAGACTGCAGGAAATTGAAGGGGGAGCACCAGAGCACCCCTTTGTTCCTGGATGCCAGATTGCTGTCAAGAGTCTGAGCCGTGTGTAGGTTTGAGAAAATTAGTCTCCCTGAAAGTAGAAATCAGAGCCAGAGAGAAACATATTCTGGTTTGCAGCACATTTCATTATGTAAATTGCACAATGCCATTTATGTAAGGTTGTAATCAATCACCAAGTGTGTGCTGAGGACCATTCAGCATCAATCTAGGTACACAGGAATGACAGCAAGAAAGGCCATGATCCTTGTCTTTGAGAAACTCTGAATCTTTGGAAGACAATTGTCTAGGATTAGAAGCAGAAGTAAAATAATAGGCTAACTTCTACAGAAAAGGCACACATGCTGCTGGAGTCCAGAGACAGGAAGGAGCTCAGCTATAAGAGCATGCTGTCACAATTCTAGAAAGCTTCATGGAATAGCTGGAGATGAGGAAGAGTAGGACCACAGGAGCTCTCTGTCAGAAACAGACTGCAGCACCATTTGTTTTTTTCCAGACCAATACTGGCACACTGAACATAATAAATAGTTTGGTGGGCATAAAAGTTTCCCGGTCGATGCATGGACTGATCCAACATGATCCCTCCTCTGGAATATTAAAAATAAAAAAGATACTATTTTTGGATCTAGCCTATTGGGAATAAGTAAGCAGTCAGCTTTTCTTTTTTTATTTATTTATTGTTTTATTGTGATAAAATATACACCACAAAATTTACCACCTTAAGTGCCCAGTTCATTGGCATTAAATACACACATGTTGTTGTGTGAGCAAAACCACAGTCCACCTACAGGTGGATTTTATCATCCCAAACTGAAACTCAGTACCTGTTAAGTAATAATTCCCTATTCCCTTTTCCCCAGCCCCCAGTAACACTCTTCTACTTTTGGTCTCTTTGAATTTGACTCTTGTAGGTACATCACATAACTAAAATCATTCTCTTTTGAAAATTATTATAGTGACTGTGAAGTTCTCAGCAAAAAGCAGATGGCATACTCAAATCGGATAATTTAGGGATTGTAATTAATAATTGAATTTAAGAAAGGGAATATAGATCTTCCTTAACTTATCATGGAGTTGCTCTTCAACTTATGATGGGGTTGCACCCAGTAAACCCATTGTAAATTGAAAATATCATTAAGCTGAAAATGCTTTTAACACACCTCAGCTGCTAAACCTCACAGCTTAGCAACACAGCACACAGTGTCACATTAGTGGTTTCCCTCATGATCGAGTGGCTGAGTAGCTGCTGCAGCTCATTGTGCTGCCAGGCACCTTGAGAGAATGTCATACCACCTCTCACCATCCCAGGAAAAGACCAAAACTCAAAATTCAAGTATGGTTTCTACTAAATGTGTATCACTTTCACATCACCATAGGGTAAAAAAGTTGTACCACCAGAAATGGAGGAACATCTGAACTTGCAAAGATTTGTACAGATTTAAGAAAACTACAAGAATATATAAACCACATGACCAGCAAGAGCAGAGAACTGTTACCAAATCTAGGCCTATAGGAATAGGGACCAGAATCCCAGAACTGTGGCTGTGTGGAAAGTTTCATTGACAGGTTCTGAGGCCTTCAGTATAGGGCTGCAGCCAAATCAGGACACTAAATACTTGACCTCCACTTGCCTCCTAACCTTTGACATCCTGCTAGTGCTTTCCATTGACTAATCCCATTCAGACACCAGGAAGTCAATGGTACCATTAGTGCAGTCATAGAGGAGTGGCTTCCGTGGGTATAGACAAAATGGAGAAAAGTGGGAAGAGTTATGTAGAGTCAAATGAAAACTGTCCAGCCTAGTAACTTCCTTTCAAGTACTGAGCATACAATTAACATGATGGGCTAGAGGTAGAACGTGCAATTATTTAAAAAGAGAATGATATTAGAAGAAAGAAGAGAGATATTTGATTTTACCAGAGAATAGTAAAAAGTATCTAATTATCTGCCAAAACTAAAATGAACACCCCAGGTAGGTCTCCTAGATGGGTTCAGTGCTATGGCAACGAGTGTAAAGCCCACACAGCATCTGTTGCTTTACCATAGACTACCAGAGGTGAGAGGTTGCATCCTGTCCCTTTTGATCACATCACATAAGAGGATTGAGACCCGGAAGGAGTTGGTCTCTATAGCCTGCGTTTTTTCTCAAACTCCCACCTGCCAACAATATTTAAATCAGTGGTTCTCCCGACTCTCCTGCCAGCCCTCAGGTCACCTAACTGTGACTTTGAACTCATCCATCCTTTTTATCAGCATCACCCCCTAAAACTAGAAGTTCACATAACTTTCCTGATGTTTACTCTCCACATGTGGGAGAGGCATTTTTTGACCATAAAGCTCTATATGAATACAAAGGATGTTGAAATTAGTATTCAATATTATGAAAAAAAATGTAGAAACTCTGGCAGGCATTAGTAGAAACTATACCATAATAATAAATCCAACTAGTTTTAGAAGGACATGAAGGAAGACAGAAAATATCACTTTACAAAACCTTAAAGAATCATCAAGGTTTCCTTGCTCCAGACACTGGTTGGATTGTTGTACTGTGCAAGAGAAGGAGAGGTGGCCCCTCTGCAGGGAGAGAATGCCAGAGAAGAGCAGGAAACTCATAACATCAAGGAATACAAGTGTCCTGTGAATGACAGGGCTGGAGAGGACACAGGAGAGGAAGAGCCTCCAGCTTGTGGGTGCTGAGTGGTCACCAAAGCCTTTCTGGAAGAGAAGGGAGGACAGATTTGGAGAAGGCAAAGAAGGCATTCCAGGGGCAGTAAGCATTAAGAGTCAAGCATTTGCTTATTCCTTTATTCATGCAGTAAACGTGGGTTGTCATTGTTGGCCACACTTGTCCTTCGTGCTTCTCTTCCAGAGCAGTGTGTTGGACTTTCTGTTCCGCCATCAAGCATCAGGCTAAAAGGAATATCCCCTGAGTCACTCCAGTTACCTGTCTGTTAGACAACAGCTGAATCCAGTGCTCAGGAGTCCTAGATCTTGTCCCTGCCCTATAGGGAATTTCCTTGGGTAATTCCAGAAAATGTCCTAGACACAGGATGGCAACTCCCTTCCTCTGGGCCTCAGTTTCTTTGTGAATGAAATAAATTATTTGGACTAGATGATCTTTAAGTTTACTTCCATCTTCATCATTTTATGATTTATGCTTCCCAAGACAAACTCATGGATTCTTATTGTACTGGTCACCTTCTATCCTAACAGCCTATTCTTACATCTCCAAAAGAATATTCAAGCTTTATGTTGAATATTACTGTTGCAGCAGTTCCCTGCATCTTATAAACCTCTAAACATGCCACAATCCTTCTCAGAATTTTACACATTGGCTTCTTCTGTCTGGAATTTGTACCCTCCCCTCACCCCCCAACCTGGCCAGAAAACCCGCCTCACCCTCCCAAGGAAAACTTAGGTGCTCCTTCCTGTTTCCATTTCACCTGTACATTGAAGCATTTGTCCACCCATTGCTGAGCTACGTCCTTGTCTCTTTCTCCTTTTGCCTTCCCCATGGAACTGTGAGCTCCTCAGGATCAAGGTCCTTACTCTAGTCATCCAGGAAGCCCCAGCAATTAGCCCAGAGTTTAGGTTAGACCTGTTTAATGATCAAATGCACAAATGGGGCTTTTGTGGTTAGGGAGCAGACATCCCTTCACATTGCCTGCAGCCCTGGTCCTGAAAACTGAAGGGCAGCTGGACCCCTGTGGGCTCTGTGCATTCACCCTTCACCAGGCGTCTCTTCTCAGTGTGTCTGTCCGCTTCTTCCCTCCCACTGACCCTGCCCGTGGGTCTCTATGCATGGTCTTCCACTCATTCATTATTTCACTCTCACTTCAGCTTGCAAGTAGCCTGTCGATACCCCTGTGACCTCTCCATCTGACCTTTGGGCTTCAGCTGCTACCATAGCCTCATTTCCTGAGGGTTTCTTAGTTCACATCCTCAACACAGTAAATGTCATTGTCCTAGCTCCTTCCTGCATCAGATCACTGATAAGATGTAGATTAGCTAGTATTGATTATTTCAATCAGCACCACCCAGAAAGGGGACCCTGTGTAACACTCAGATCTGCAGAGAACCAACACCTTCAGCTGGGCCCCACACAGGACAGGTCTTACCTCTAGAAAAGATCCATATTGACCTGACAAGACTGAGTTCCACCTGCCACTCCAAGCTAACTCACTACAGAGGACTGGATCACAGATATAGCTTGCAAGCTCCAACCTTAAGAATCAGGATATTCTAAGTATGTGATTTCCAAAGAAGAAGAGGTGTTACAGATGTTACTAACAAAGATATTGTTTTAGTAAGTGTTTTTGCTGCTGTGACAGAAAGACCTGACAAAAACAATTAGAGGAAGAAACATTTATTTGGGTGCTGATGGTTTCAGAGGTCTCATGGTAGAAGGCTGGCTCCATTATTGGGGCTCAAGGTGAGGCAGAACATCATGGCGGAAGGGTGTGGCAGAAGAAAGAGACTCAGGACATCTTGTCAGAAAGCAGGAGACTCCCCTCACCTAAGACGTAATATATACCCCTAAGGCACGCCCCCAATGACCCAGCTCCTCCAGCCACACCCTACCTGCCTTCAGTTACCACTCAGTTAATCCCTATGAGGAGATTAATTCACTGATTGGTTTAAGATTCTCATAACCCATTTGAGAATAACCTTGAAACCTTTTTGCGTTGTCTCACATGAGCTTTGGGGAGATATCTCACTTCCAAACCATAACAGACATCATTCACCCAGGTCTCCATGTGTATCACCCAGAGGTCAGCCCACAGAGGGAGCTGCACCCCTGGGACATGCCAGCAGGGCACCGGTCTATTTTGAAGGGAATCAAATATTTTAATCTTTGACCTCCCTAAATTGCCCTGGAAATGGACATCAGGCACCTTCTTAAGCCCAGTGAGACTCTGGCCAAATGGAGCTGGAGTGCAGAGGCAGCACCAGTGAGGAGGGGACAACTCCACAAGCTGCCTCTGCTCCTAGACGCAGGGCTGATTGGAAGATTGATTTAGAGAGGGCCCTTTGTAATAAATTGTTCCTCTTCTTGCTCGCAGCAGGGGGCCAGCTGCTGCCGGCTCTCTCAGCATGGAGGGCACAACTGTGGATTTAGAACGCGAGCAGAGCAGATGGGCGGCCTCTCAGCATCTTGAGGATGGCTGCCAAGTTGGGTTTGTGCTGCCATTTGATCTATTTTTTTTCCCCTCCTGATGCTCATATTATGCGATCTGTGGAGCAGTGTGGTGTCTGAGAAAGCACTGGACCTAAGGGCCAGGCTGGAACCCCGAATGCCTTCCTGGCTGTTCTTCACAAACATTCCAGCTCTGGTCTACAGGGCACCTTGTGCTAATTCAGGCCCCTACCCTGGGAGAGTCCACAGCCCAGAGGAAGGCAGACTAGTAGTAATCAGCAGACCAACAGTTGCAAGGCAGAGGTCAGCACGGGGCTCAATTTTTAAGTAGACTGGAGAAGCCTAACCTCAGAGCAGGGAAGTACTGTTCAGGGAAGGCTTCTGGGAGGAAGGAAGGCCTCAACAGTGAATTGAAAAGTAAATATAAGAACCTGCCAAAGAACAAAAGCATAGGCACACACAAAAAGTATTGATTCCACATTTATTCGATCAGTCTGGACAGAGGCAGAGTGGCATGCTGCTTTCCCTTAGTACAGAGTGAATGATGAGGTGACATGCAGCAGGAGGAAATCCCGCAATGCCGGGTGGGGACCAGATCACACCGGGCTGCCTGAATCTGTTTGGGCTGCTGTAACAAAATCCCTGACACAGTAGCTTATAAACAATAGAACTTTATTTCTCACAGCTCTGGAAGCTGGGAAGTCCAAAGTCAAAACACCAACAGAATGGGTGTCTGATGAGGGTCCCTTTCCCTGTTCATAGATGGCCCCATTTCAGGCATCCTCACAGGGTGAAAAAGGCAAAGCAGCTGTCTGGGACCACCCTTATAATAAAACTAGTCTTGCTGCAGAGGGCTGCACTTTTATGATCTGAGTGAGCAGCTTCCAAATGCCCCACCTCCTAAAACCATCAGCTGGGAGGTTAGGATTTCACCTTATGAATTTGGGAAAGAAACAAGCATTCAGACCATAGTGAGGGCTCTGACTGTCATTCTTAAGAGGTTGTACAGTTTGGGGATCACTAGCTGGATCAAAGGCAAGCCAGTTGTGTGAACTGTCTGAGTCTCAGTTTCCTCCATTATATAATGGAGATAATAAAAGGCCCCATGCTCACTTTGCAGAGCTGTGGATGGGATCATTTACTCCATCAGTAAACATTCATTGAGTGTCCCATGTGTATCAGACATGTAGGAAGGCTAGAGATGCAGAGATGAATAAGATATTATCACTATCCTTAAAATCTCTACTATCCAGCCCCCAGGAAAGGCTAATTAATAAATCAATAAAATAAGGACAGAGCAAGCCAGATAAAAAACAGAAAGGGCAAAGGAATGAGCATTTGACATGAAGACAGGCATTGTGCTAGATGCTTCTGGGGATGCCATGCTCTTTCGTCTTTCCAGAAGCTCTTGATGATAAAATGGAAAATGCAGCCACCAGTGTCCCATCTCAAAGGAGTCACTAAGTTTCATGGGAAATAGAAACATTGGTCCAGGACTCTGGTCAGGCTGACCTGCTTAGACAGACAAAGCTGGAAAAAAGAGTCCCTATGCAGGTCCAACTTGATTCTTTCTTTTTATTCCAAGCATTTGCTTTCTCACTCTTGAAAAGGGAATATTCATTTGCTCCCCTGGCTCTGTGATGAGAGTTTGATTTACAGGACTTGTGAAGAACTACTTGAATATGCTTTTGAGGCTGGGTGTTTGGGGGTGAAGGCAGTCTCATGCTGAGATACCTGTTGGCAAAATAATTCATGCACAGAGCAGAGATGAACTTTTTTTAAATTAAGATTTTGTTTCATGGAATATGCATCACATTTGAGGCTGTGTTTTGCATTTTTTCCTTGTCTCATTGCAGTCCTATTATGAAGCAGAAATGGGCTACTGGAACTCTAACCAGAACCACCAGTTTAAATAACATCCATCTATTAGCATCAGCACTAATGATGATGAAAAATGAAGCAGCCTTTTGCATTCATCCATTTGATCATTCAGGCAATCACTCAACAAATGTTTACTGAGGGCTGGGATTGTAGCTCAGCGGTAGAGTGCTTGCCTCGCATGCATGAGGCCCTGGGTTCGATCCTCAGCACCACATACAAAGCAATAAAATAAAGACATTGTGTCCATCTACAACTAAAAAAATTTAAAAAAAAAACAAAAAACAAAAAACAAAAAACAAAAAAAAACAAATGTTTACTGAGCTCCTAGCCTCCATTGGGCACCATGCTGTGTTGTAGGGATATGGGATAAAGCAAGACAGACAGTCCCTGCCCGCAGAAGGAAAGTAGACTCTACAGAAAGGAGACAGACAATAAAGCAAACAAAAAGGCACATAATTTTGTGATTGTGGTTGATATGTTGCATATCATATGCAAATGATGTGTTATAATTGATATGGTATGAAAGTACAATATATACTCTGAGAACATAATCCAGGCAGACCTAACCTAATTAGAATGCTTAGAGAAGTTTTCCTCAAGGTTTGCTGCTTTTAAGTTGTACTCTGGAGGCTGAATAGGTGTGAGTTAGGTGAGGAACATGATAGTAATTCAGGCAGAGAGAGCAGCGTATTAGCAATTCTGGGGCAGAAGGGAGCTCTCCTTGGTGCAAAAGAGAGCCAATAGGACTGTTGAATAATCAAGAATCTGGGAGAAATGGTACTGTGATTGGTGCCAGTGGAGCAAGGTAGTTTGGCTAGAGTGAGAGCAAGGAGCGGAATGGAGGAGAGCAGGGAATTACAGCACCAGTTGCCCCTGTGGCCCACTGGTCAACAACCAGACCTAATGTCTTGTGCTCAACTTCTTACCCTGACTTCAAGGCAGAGCTTCAATATCACATCCATTTACTTTGGGAAATGATGCATTACACAATCTTTTACTTAAAGATTTACCATGCACATTAGGGTATCAATGGCACTGAGATAGCTCTGTAACGAGAGATACATTTATCCCATCATTTCCCAAACATATGAAACAGAGGAGATGCTTGTGTCTCAAAGAAGGCACTTAAGGAATTGCTTGTCTAGGGGACTGAGTTGTTCAGATTTGGACTGAATTTTGACTGTGATGTTGAATAGCTGGGTATCTGTAGACAAATTGTTTCACTGCTCTGAATCTCAGAGTTCTTTCCTATGCCATAAGTTTTCTATGAGGATAAAATATATAACATAGGCAAAGTCTCAATCTCGGTGCGTGGCATTGAATATATAGTTGTTCAATAAACACTGATTGATGTCCTTTCATCTGTGTAGAATATAACAGACTACATCATATTTTAAAGAATCTTCCCACCATAAATGACTAGGAAATACAAAAATTCCCCAAAACTAAAAACAAGTGTTTCCAATTGAAATTATTCATCACATCCTGTAGTGCATGAAAAAAGACTGAAATTGAATCACATCAAGAAATTGCTGAACTCAAAGAACAAAGAGAATATTCCAGTGTTTCCAGAGTGAACAAACAATCACACACAAAAACTTGGAATTAAATCAGCTTTAGCCTTCTGGATCTAAGACCAGAGGTTGGATGACAAGGGAGAATTACTTTCAATGTTCTGAAAGAAAACAATTTTCCTATGAAAAATTAATACTCCACCAAACAAATTATCCCATAAGCTAAGTGAGTAATCAGATGATCAAAAATTCAAAAAGATATTTTCTTAACATATGCCTTTTCTTAGGAAAGTAGTTTGAAAGTTAAATGACATCATAGGAAGCTACAGGCTACTGGAAATGGAGAAACCAACACAAGAGAGTCACAGGACTTCCCAGGATGATGGTCAAAAGAGGACCCCTCATGTTAACTGTATAGCCACCCTGAAAAGCAACCCGTTCAGACTAGAACAGGAGGACAGTTAGTTCCAAAGGGGTAACCTCTAGAAAATTTGGAATTAATGTGTTGAGTTTATGGAAATATTACTAATAGGAGAATGTCAAAGATAGTGGGACATGAGGCAGGATGGAAATTGGAGATCAAGCATGCAAAAGATAAAACAAGGCACTTACAGTTTTCTGAAAAAAAAAAACAAAGCCAGTCACAGTGGCTCAAGCCTATAATCCCAGCACTTAGGGAGGCTGAGACAGGAGAATCGCGAGTTCAAAGCCAGCCTCAGCAACAGCGAGGTGCTAAGCAGATCAGTGAGACCCTGTCTCTACATAAAACACAAAATAGGGCTGGGGTTGTGGCTCAGTGGTCAAGTGCCCCTGAGTCAATCCCCGGTACCAAAAAAAAAACAAAGTTTAACACAAAAAGGAGACCCAACTTGGCTGTCTACAATATCTATAAAGTAATAATAGAAATATTCATGACTTAGGGATCAATGATGGCGGTGTGGAAGAGAAGGAAAGGAAAAGAGAGCTACTCTCAATCTGTCACTCAGAGAAGATGCTATCGAAAACTGATAGATCGAGAAATAGCAGTACTATTTAGCAAGTTGGAGATCAACACCAGATGCAGCACTTAGAAGAGACAGTAAGGCCAGGGACTGGTGTTTTCTAAAATGGTATTACACACTATTTGTCTTTTAAAAATATGTATCTATTACATTATTAGAAAAGGAAACTTAAAAGAATATAAACTAGGGTTCTATGATAATTCAAGTTACAATTAGGCAACAATCTTGTGTATGCACGAGAAGGCTGGTATCCAGACTCTAAGATCCGCCACCTCCAAGTCCAAGTTCAACCAGCCCACCAAAAGCTGCTAGCTGTGGCACAGAGGTATTTCCATTGTCCCTGCTTTTCTCTTCTTAAAGTGAGGATAAAATAGAAGCCGTTTCATAGGAGTGCTGTGAAGATGGTATCAGAGGATACATATAAAGTGCCTGGCACTGGCTTTGGCCCGTTGCTATCAGTAATAAATGATAGCTATCATTAAGAAAGGAAGAACAGAAAGAAGAGAGGGAGCAGAATGTGTGCAGCCTGCACAGTGGGAGGGGACGCCATTCGCACAGCCTCCCAAGCAGCATGTCTTCTGGGCAGGCTGTCCTCTTAGTGACCATCTACTTAAAGGGACTTTGTCAAGGTTGACAGGCTCAATTTAATATACATTAAAAAGAACTTAGTTCGTTTCCTCTGTTCCGAAAAGGCTGTCAGTGCAGGAGAAAGGGTCAGCTTCACTGCAAGGTTAAAAGACTCGCTCAAGGAAAACACTCCCATGGTCCAGCGCCTCCCTAATCAGTCCATTTTGTTTTTACAGCATCCAAGTTCTCACTTAGAAAATGCATTCTGCCACATTCACATCCTTGAAGGCCCAGGCTTGCCAGGTGGAAGTTATTCTCTGGGCATAATTAGGCTCTTCCAGGTCCTGTTCAGTGTCCCTCCCTCCCATGATGGCAAAGCTGTCAGGATACCTTCTGTATACCCAGAGTGACCAACGGGGACCAGCCACTCAGGTACCATAGCACTGTTCCCCCAGGTGTTCCGTGGTATTGAATAAGTCATGCTGCAGGACAAACTAGAAGAGTCTATGTAGCCAGAACACATGACGAGTGGAAATATGTAGCTAATGAGTTGTGAAATCAAGATTAGGATTTGGCCAACTCCAAGGCCTGTTCTGAGCCCTGAAGGCCACCCCACCTGGCCTTCAAGCAAGGAATCAAGCAACATTCACAAGTGGGAGGAATTTCTGGGTGGATTCCAGCTTTTCTACTGCCCAGTTCTGCAACCATGAACTAGATCCTCAATCCTCCTGACTATCATTTTTTTTTAAATATTTATTACTTTTTTAGTTGTAGGTGGACAGAATATCTTTATTTTATTTTTATGTGGTGCTGAGGATTGAACTCAGTGCCTCACGCGTGCTAGGCGAGCACGCTACCACTGCGCCATAACCCCAGCCCCTGACTATCATTTTTGTCAATTATAAAAATAGGATCACAGTTGGTTCTTGCCTTGATGACTTCATGTTCAGAGTTGTCAAAGTAGGTCTGAAATATACAAAAGCTAAGAGTGGTGAGCATGGTACCAGCCAAAGAGCAGATAGCAGCAACCTTCTTTCTGATCTACCCTATGCCAAAGAGAGCCAGGAGTATCCTAAGTGGTCACTGCAGCAAGCCCAAGCTCAGCAGAGACCACTCTCCTGCTAACCAGCTTTCATATGAACCTCACAGTTCACATCTCCCTGTCCCTTGTGTTCCCTGGTTTTAGACCTTGATTTCCCATGGCTGCTCCTTTCCTTCTCTACCAAGCCAATTTCAACTCCCTTTTCTCTTCATCTAATGCTTAATTCTGCACAACTCCTATAAATTGTCAGCATGCATCGCTGCAAGCTCAAAACATGTATCTGGGCCCTTTGGCATGTTACTGCCCAGGCCAAAGCACTGGGGTATGGCAATGAGGCTCCTGGTATGAGTCAAGGGCTCTTTCATTATTAGACTGCTGATTGCTGCCCTTCAAAGCATCATGGCTCGACCTCAGTGACTGATCATCCTTACAGCTCACACTTATCTTGAAGGAACATTTTCTTGCCTGGAGCCCCATTTTGGTTTTCAGAGTGACAACCACCGTACGACCAGTTCTTGATCAAAGACTGGTAAGAATGAGGAGGGAGGAAGAATAATGCAGGACGATTTCAGAAGGAAGGATGAGATGAAAGAGAAGGGAAAATGAAGGATGAGGAGCACAGAAAGGGAGAACAGAAGCAGAAGGCAGGGAGGGGCCCAAGAGGAAGGAGGAGCAGCTGAGCGCTTTGCCTTTCCTGGCAGCCTCTGAGCCTTGGATTCTGCAGATCTGGCACCACACTGGGATGCAATACAACTGGCCCTGGTTTCAGCTCAGACCTAGGATCCAATCCTGTGCTGTCGCTTCCTCCAGCAAGTCTTTGTATCCTCCAAACCTCACTGTTCCTATCTGTTAACAGGAATGCCACCACCACCATGCAGGATTGCTTCAGAGATTGAAGCCAAAGCGTAAAAAGCAGGAGCACAGGACTCAGTACAGAGTGAGGGAGCAGTAAATGGTCATCACCTTGGGGATGATTAGTTTTGAAGGCTAGGGCCACTGAACCCAGGACATTGTAGTTTTTGCAGACCCCCTAGGGCTGGAGGAATGGCGTGATTTCAACAGGCCCTGCTCATTGTTGCCATTTAGGGAGAGCTCCTGCCCTCCAATCAACTTTCCTCTCTTGCTTAACTTCTTTTCATTAATATTGTTGCACTTGCTCAGGGGAAAAACATTAAAAAAAAAAAAAAAAGCATGCAGGCTTCCAAATTAGTACTTGAAAGCAGTTGTAAATTCATAAGCCAAACCATCAGAGGAAGTGCCACCATCTCTGAGGACTGAGCTTACAGCATCTGCATTTCATCAACATCTACACACAAATGTGAGCTTGAGAGTGGGGCACAGGAGTCCTGAGACAGCATGCACACCCACAGGTGGATGTGACATCAATAACTCCAAGTCCACTTTGGTCACCCTCATCCTCCAAGGAACCTTTCAAATTCCTAGCTCCTGTGTGCAATTAAGTACATTAAATTGGCTGCTGTAATTGAGTTCAGTTCAATTTCTCACTTCAGACTTTGAAAATTATGTGTAAGAAAAGATTCACATGCCTTTCTAATCAGCCAGAGTTGACAGGGGAAAAAAAAAAGAAAGAAAACTTCTGATCACTCAACCATTAAACAAACAGGCGACAGCACCGGTCTAATTACTAGGTTACTATAGGCTTCTGGTATTTTTAAAAACAACACCCTGAGTCTGAAGGCCTCCACACTCCAGAAGCCAATGCCTTCTCCCCTTTGTCTCCTCTGCTTCTGCACAGGCGTCAGTAGATCCAGCCACCTCTGATGATTCCCCTCCACAATACACCATGCATCCTATTACCATCGGCTCCTGAGCTCCTCATATGCTCTCCTCATGGCAGGCATTGAAAATACAGAGGAAGTGTTCAAAGCAGCATTATTCTCAGTAGGCAAAAGTAGAAACAAGTGGAGTGTCCACTAACAGATTAATGCATAAATTAATTGTAAGATGCACCCACAAACACACCCTGGAATATTATTCAGGATATGACACATACCATAATATGGATGAAACTTGGAAACAGTATGTTAAATAGAAGAAACATGACACAAAGGATCACATACTGTATGATTCCACTTATCCAAAATATCTAGAATAAGTAAATTCTTAGGAACAGAAAATAGATTTGGGGTTGCTAAAGGTTGCAGGGAGAGATAAATGATAAATTCTTACAAAATGGATATAGAGTTTTTGTCTGAGGTGATGAAAAAAATTGGAAATTGCTCTTGGGCTGTTAGTTCAATGCATGAATAACTGTTCAACTCAGTGTGTCTATGGGCAAAGATCCCCAGAGTAGCTCACTCAGCTCCAGCTCCATCTTGCTCTGCCCTCCCTGCCAATAATTTTGGAGATATTCATATGGTTGTACAACATGTGAATATGATTAATAACACTGAAGTGTACATGGAAAAATGATTAAAGGGGCATTTTTATTATATATATATATCCACAATAAAAGAAAAACAGTTTTTAAAAATACAGAAGAAATTAAAATTCAGTTCAGTTTCAATTAAGATTTGATTGGCTGCAATGTCAAAAGAAAAGCCCAGCTGATTTATGAAAAGGGGGAATTTACTGGCTCAAGTAAACTGAGCATTCTAGGTGCAGGTCTGGCTTCAGAACTTGTGCCAGCTCTTTCTCCTTTGCCTTTCTGGATTCTCTTGCAGTTTTTCTTCTCCCTGAACTGTTTCAGGAGGCTACAATGCCTGGGCTCCAGTAAGCTATGGCTTTGGCCAATGGGAAAAACCAACAGAAATATGGAGGGAGGAATGAAGTGAAGTCAGGGTGTTTATCCCTTGGCTACGTCCCAACAGGGTCACTTCAGGCTGGCTATCCCCCCCAGTCTGGTAGCTACTCTTTCCCACCCCTTTGGACTTAGAGGTGATAATAGTTCCATTGTTGTTGGCCCTGGGTCTTTGCAGTATTTTGTACTATGTTATTGAGCATCCTTCTCCCCTGCCCTCGGAAGTTTCCTTTATTAAACCTTCCTCATATTATCTAGTTCAAGTTTTCCTGTTGGATCCTGACTCTAATGAGATCTCTCATGATAATTCCCGCTGGAGCCTTGACTCTGCATCTCTTGGCTACCTCTTTTGCTTGGCTCCATTCTGCCTTCAGAGGGATAGCAGTAGCCACAGCTACTGTAATTCTCTTAGTTTCAGAACCTGAAGGAAAAACTCAGATCCTCATTCCCAAAAGCAACATCAAAATCTTAATTTCCTCCTACTGGTCCTGATTGTGCCCTCCCTGAACTCATCTTGGAGGCCAGAAGAAGGCTCCATGCTACTGACTTGGGCCATAAGTTCCACATTAGGTGAACAGTGTGGAAGACAGCTGTTCCCCAGGGGGAAGTTAAGGGACCATTACCCAAAAAGAAGGTCAATGGAAGCCACTTGGCAAAAACCACAACTGCACGTGAGTCACTTTCTCACAGCTCACAGGGACCCTAACCCAGCTTGCCTGTCTTCAAGCCTTCACTCTTCCTGGTGTTCAACTTTTCTCAAGAAAACAGACAGGAAGCTGGGTCGAGGCTCAAGACAGAGGCTCATGTAAGCATTCCAGCAGAACCATGCCAGAGAGGAGATGAAGCAGCCTATGCTAAGTTAGAGAAGGAGCAAGGAATGAAAGAAGCCCCCTTCTCCAGGTTATCCAAGAATGACAGCTGCATCAGCTTCAAACCCCAAGATGTGGAAGAGCATGTCACAGGCATCTGCCACAGAAAAGGGGCAGAGTAGAAGAGGATAAATAGAAGGAACAAATATGGCAAAAACATTGGCAGGAAGTTGATTTTGGCAAGTAAAGCGTGACCTCTGGAAGCTAGGGCAACAGTTGGATTTCAGGGCCAAGCATGCAGTAACCAGTGAGGAGCTTGCCATAGAAGTGCAGGTGAGGCAGCAGGACCTGAGCCATCCCTAACAGGGCACTGTGCCTGGAAAGCTGAGCTTTAAGATAACAGCCAGACTCATGGCAATATTTATTTCATTGGTACTAATCAGGAACAATTAAAGTCTTTTAGAAAATATCCATTGAGCATCTGGCTCTAGGCCAGAAACTAAACATACAATGACAAATAGTACACTATAGGACTGCTTTGTAGGGAGTCACAGGGCATTTGGTGCTGTGATGCTGTAAGGACAGGGTATTGGACCACTGAGGTGGGCACCTGACCCTCTGCAGTTGGTCATGAAAGGCTCCTGAGATGAGGGAAGCCCTGGCTAAGTACTGAAAACACCTTCAGTTTAGAATGGAGGAGCTGGAGTTCTGAGACCTAAATTCAAATCTCAGCCCTGTCACCAAGGTACTTTGGGCCCTTATCAAGTTGTATAATACGTGAATTCCATCAGTAAAAAGGGGTATTCCTGCAGGAATCATTTCTTGAACACTGTTGTCCCCAAACTTAGTGTCTCTCCCTTAAAGTCACATAACACCTTATGTGATTCCCCAAAGTGTGAGCCACCCATTCCCTAAGTAAACATTTATAGGACTTGACTATGGGATGATGAGTAAAACTCTCACACACTCATTAACATTACCTGTCCCCTCCTCTGTGCTGGCCATCCCTGGATCCCACCCACTCCACTGTGAGAGGCTCTGGAGAAAAGACCACGGTGTATGATCCCCTAGTGCATAACACAGAGCTTAAGAAATATCACTAGGAATGACAGAGTGAAAATGTGAATGAAGGAAGGAATCAATGAACTAGATCCCTCCCATCCTAAAAATGCTACAAAACCCTTTAAATGCTAAAGCACAGATGGTCCTTGTGAGGGACCAGCGAACATGAAGAGGTGCCTGACTTGATCCAGGAAAGTCTTCTTAGAGAAGATGATTCTGTGGCATTCAGAATATCATCCACTGCCAGACACCATCTTTATCCATCCTGTAAGCACAAGGCTCGTCTGGTCTGGTACTTGATAGAGCCAAAAAGTCTGCTATCTTTAGGCAAACTTACAGACCCCAGGGCCCAAGAGAGGCCCCTCAGGAGCATCTATGATTCCAGGGGAGAAATTACATCTTTAGTTCTCTTTAATTTTATAGCCCTTTTTTTCCAATTATAAAGAATTACATAATCATCATGAAAAATTAGAAAATTCAAATAAATTTCTTTCCATCTGAGTGTTCGAGTGCTACTAATATGTTGGTATATTTCTTCTCAGGATATTTCTTAAGGATGTTTTTGTCTTTCCATAATATTATTGATACTTTTTTTCTAAAATTTGTTCTGCTTGATTTTGCTTAACATTACATCATAAGCATCTAACCATGCCACAAAAATGCCTTCATAAACATCATTTTAAATTGCTACAGAATGTTCTATCCCATATAGATGAGTCACAATTTACATAACCAATCCCAGATCAGACATTTAGGTTATTTCCACTATTCATTATTATAATAAGCAGCCCTGTGTTAAACATGGCTTGTGTATAAAGCTGTATTTGCATTTCTGATCAGGTCCTTAGATTTGTAAAAGCAGATTACTGGGTCAAATGGCATGAACAGCTTTCAGGCTCAGGTTATTTTTCAAGTGATGTTACCCCAGAGTGGATGCCATAAACAGAGCATGAGAAAACTCCTTCTGCATTGGTCACTTTGTTTTATTTACACTCTCCTCCTCTTTGCCCATTTATTCTGTTGCTCCTTTCTCTTCATATAAAGCTAACTTCTAGGTCAGAAAAACCTGGGGAAGAATGGATGAGAGGCTGCATTGATGGCAGTTAGATCTTTCTCTTCCTAACCAGCAAGGGAAAGCAAAGCCCTAGGATTCTAATTAACCTCCTAGCAACAGGAGTCTAATCCCTAAAGTCAATCATTGCTCTGAGCTCAGTGCTAGGCCCTCATGGGCAGGGGGTACTATTCAGATGATTGACCGCATTCCATCATGCATGGAGGAAATGGTCTGGGGCTGGGAGGATTGGTGGAGACATTCTAGACAGGGACATCCCTTGATTCCCATTAGCTCAGGAGCAGAGAGTGAAGGTACCCACTGGATATTCAGAAAATTGTTCAATTGGCATTCAAAGGGCCTGAATCAAATATCTACATGACACTTGACTGAGTTTAGGTTCAAATACAAGCCTACATAGTGAGGACTGGGAGAAGCCATTTCCTATCTAGTTCAGAAACACATCTTTGATTAGAGACTTGAGTTTGGAAATCATAGCCAACAAAAGCAGAGCTCAGAAGGAACGCAGAAAGCTGCTGAAATAAGAGATGGTTAGAGCAAACACTTCTGTTAAGACAGAAGAAAGGACTCTGGAAGGAATATGTCCATGGTACCAAGGATTTAATAGCAGAGGCAAAGTGGAAACCAAATCCCTGGACTCCCATCCATTGCTCTTTCTAATATAATATTCTGCCTTTATTTTGTTCAGAGGGAGTTGGTCAGTTGGATTTTTGTGGAAATGAAGCTATAACAAATTCCAGGTTCCAGAGACAGATCAATTCCCAAGGAATGCCACCTTCCCCAGTAGGTTGGACTCTCCCTTGCCCCTCCAAGTTACTTTGTCCAGTGAGATGCAAGATATTTTACGTACATGGGGCTGTGTTTCTGAAATTCAGTTTCCCCTGAACACCAGTCTTATGACCCTCTTCTCTCTTCATTTTCCCCACCCCCATATCTGATATATGCTTCAGAAATAAGAGCACAGTTAACCTAGGCCAAGCAAAACTGCCAGCTTGCTTCCTCTAAAGAACTTTATAGCAAAGTGGAAACTCTTTAGTGGAAAGTAACCTCAAGGACAGGCAGACTCAGAGGATCTGAAAAATTATCAGAAGAAGTGGAGGAGCATGTCTAAGCCAGGCTTTTCTGTTTTATAGCTACTCACTATTTCCAGCCTCAGTTTCTCAATCTTTAAGTGGGACAGGATGCTACTGCTCTTCTGTGTGTGTCTCAAGAGTCATTACTGGGATCAGCTGAGATAATGTGTGTGCAAGCTCTTTGTAAACTCCATAACACTCTCCAAACATAAGTCAGGAATATATTTAAGTAAGAAGGTACACAGAAGCTTCCAGTCACCTGTCCCGCCCTGCCCTGGAGATCTGAGATCATCCCGAGCCATCATGTGGCAGCTGATTTCTTACAGCAGTGGTTTCCAACTATATTTTTAAGTACAAAATCCTTATTCATAAAGAAATATGAGATTTATCAAGTATAAATTCGATAATAGTAGTATTGCTTTTATTATATTATTTGAGAAAGTAGAAATATGGGACAAAGTCATTACCCTTAACTTGTAGGTGCCAACTCACAAAAATATTTGCCCATTATTTTGAAGTCACTAATACTCCTCTAAGGAGTTTTGAAGCAAAGAATGAGGAGTTAGAATGATCTTGGCAGCATGGGATGAACTTTGCATGGATCAAGTGAATAAATTCTTATATTCTCAGTACTTATATCTGAGAGGACCTGCATCTGCTCTCCAGCCTTGGGGAACCTGGGAAGGCCTTAGCCAGTTCTGGATGCTCCCACTTAGGCACATAAGAGCCTCTTTGATAGCCCAGGAGGACTTCCTTTACTTTTTTTTTTTTTTTTTTTGGTACCAAGTATTGAACCCAAGAGCACTTGACCACTGAGCCACATTCATTCCCAGCCCTTTTTTATTTTTGAGACAGGTTCTTGCTAAGTAGCTAAGGCTGGCTTTCAATTTGCAATCCTCCTGCCTCAACTTCCCAAGATACTGGAATTATAGATATGTGCCACCATGCCTGGCTCCTTTATACTTTTTTTTTTTAAATATTTTGTTTTAGTTGTAGATGAACACAATATCTTTATTTATTTTATGTGGTGCTGAGGATCGAACCCAGTGCCCCACGCATGTGAGGCAAGCACTCAACCGCTGAGCCACAACCCCAGCCCCTCCTTTATACTTTTAATCAATGGATGCTTTGTCATTCATTAGATGTCTACTTGGTTAAGAGCAAGATTTACTCTTAGAAAGATTTTTCAGAGTAGCCAAGGTTCTTATCCACAGTATAAGGCAGGTATATACAGAGGAAAGAATTCAATGTTTGAATATAGAGGAATCTGGTTCTGATTTGTTTCTATTCCTGTTGTGGTTTGGATGTGAGATGTCCCCCAGAAGCTCACATGTGAGACAATACAAGAAGGTTCAGAGGAGAAATGATTGGGTTGTAAGAGTCTTAACCCAATCAATGAATTCATCCCCTGATAGGGATAAACTTGAGTGGTAACTGAAGTGGTAGGGTGTGGCTGGAGGAGGTGGGAATTAGGGTATGGCTTTGGGCAATATATTTGTATCTGGCCAGTGGAGTCTCTCTCTCTGCTCTCTGATTATCATGTGAGCTGCTTCCCTCCACCACACTTTTCCACCATGATGTTCTGCCTCACCTCAAGCCCCGAGGAATATAGCCGACCTCCTATGGACTAAGACCTCTGAAATCTTGAGCCCCTAAATAAACCCTTCCTCATTTACAGTTACTCTGGTTGGGTATTTTAGTCACAGCAATGAAAAAGCTAACTAAAACAAGTGCTGTTGTCTGGCTAATGCTGACAGGACTAGACAAATCCTAATCTCTTCATCGTTTCAAGCATCAGTTTCCTCAATTATAAAAAGTGCCATCCCCCAAAGGGTTGCACACTGTGAGGACAGCGGAGCCCCAGACCCCAGAGCCATACTCAGGGAATTCTCTCAGAGGCATGCCAAGTAATTGCATGTTTGTTTGCAGTGTTTACATCTCTTTCACCAACTAAACTGTAAGCTGCATGAAGACAAGGGCTAGACCTGGTGTGTTCATTACTGTGGCCATAGAACCTAGCATAGTCTAGGCTCAGAAAATCCTCCATGTATGTTGAAGGAATGAATGAGGGACTTAGAATGATCTGGGCACTGTGCCAAGAACTTTGGCTAGATCAGGTGGATACATCTTCACATACTTCATCTCAAAATATTTTCTCTTCATAGATGAGAAATCCAAAACTAATGAAAGTTAAACAAATTATCCTAGATTATATATCCAATAAGTGACTTAGACTGAAATTAAGAATCCTGATCTAACTTACTTCCAAGGCTCTGCTTTATCCACCACACATAACCGCCCAGAGACCTGGAGGGGACTGTGTGGATTGGGCAGCACTTAGTCCTTCCCCAAATCCTGGAGAAGGACAGAAAAGGTCCATAAGGTCTCCAGGCAGAAAGGATAATTTGGAAAGAAGCAGATGTATTCAGAGAACATCATGTGGACTAGGAGCTCTGTGAAGTATGGAGTCCCTGTGAAGTATGGAGAGGTTAAAAATCAGTGCATGGAGATGATGCCCACCATGGAGATGATGGAATTTGTCTAGTGGCATTAAGGGGTCCTTGGAGGTTTTTTTAATTAATTTATTTTTTTGTTCTAATTAGTCCTACATGACAGTAGAATGCACTTGGATTCATAGTACACAAATGGAACACAATTTTTCACTTCTCTGGTTGTAGACAAAGTAGAGTTGGACCATTCGTGCAATCTTACATGTACCTATGGGTAATGATGTCTGTCTCATTCCGCCATCTTTCCTACCCCCATGTCTCCTCCCCTCTCCTCCCTCCCCTTTGCCCTAGCCAAAGTTCCTCCATTCATCCCATGCCTTCCCCCATTATGGATCAGCATCCACTTACCATAAAAAACATTTAGCCTTTGATTTGGAGGGATTGGCTTACTTCACTTAGCATGATATTCTTCCTGGAAGGTTTTAATAGGACAGTGGCACCATCAGACTTGGAAGGAGCACTCTGGCAGCAAGGTGGAAGAGGTATGGAAATTAAGAGATTCACATAGAGAACCATTTAGTCTAAGGCAAGACTCTCACCTCCAGATGCCCCTCTGCCACCTGCCACCATATGAGCCTGGACAAGTGGTTTCCCCTCTCTGGATTTCAATTGTGTGGCAGGGATAATGGAGTACCTGTCTCACAGGCTGCTATGAGAGGTGAATGGGATGAGGTGCATCTTAGTACCTGACACTCAGGAGGTTGTTTTTATTATGTTAATAGAGGTGGAGAGAGATGATATTAAAGGAATTTCAAAAATAGAATTATAAAATTTAACTCCTACTTGGAGCGAAGAGAAAGGGAAACAGTCAAAAGGTCCTGGATATGTGTAAGAAATGGTGATATCATCAGGGAGAATGTTGAATTAGACATCCCTGCCCTTCCAGAACCCTGAGTCAAATTGTTCACATGTCAGAAAGCCCTTGCTTGCCCTGTGCGCCAACAGCCATGCACTAGGCATTCTGAAACATGGCTTAATTCTGTCTCACTTCAGACCAGGATTTATGCCCTGCATCACTAACATGGTATTGAAAAAAAAAAATCAAGAAAACCTTCATGTTATTTTTCTACTCCTATTTATAAAGATTATTAATCATAACTAATATTTGTATAGTGCATTCCAGTTTACAGAACATTTTCATCTATATTGTATCAGAGATAAAAGAAAATTCATCAAGTGTAGCTGGTTTATTGAACAGTCTGAACTCAGCAGGGCACAAATACAAACAGGTTTTACTTTTTCTGTAATCACTGCCTTCAACCATATGGTCAAATCTCCCTTTCTCACCTATTAATGACACCTGGGGCAGATTCCATACTTTTCTGGTTGCTTTTCATCTAAAAGTGTACAGCTTGGTTTGCAACTTTGGTCTCATATTCCTATCAGACAGTTACCACATCCTCTTTGCACAAGAGCTAGTCAGGCCTTGGCCTAAGCAACTTGTCATGCAGATAAGGAGGAGGTGAGCACGTGTACAACCTAAAGCAGGAACAAGAGGAAACAAACCTCTACTACTTTTATGAGTTCTGTTGTGAGCTTCTCAGGCTAAGAACAATGTCCTTCGGATGGCAGATATCTAAACCTTGGTGTTCTTGTGGTTATACATCAGAGTTCTACAGGTACCTGGCAAGGGCAGCCCGCTGAGGAGGGAGAATGCAAACTCACACCTTTACCAACCACTTCCAGACCTACTGGCTACTCCAACTCCCATCCAGTGTGGCCCATTTCACAGCCACTTCTAGTCCTCACCCTTAGCAGCCAGTCTTCTTGAACA
>PVHX01023481.1:0-25663 GCA_004024805.1 Geosciurus inauris
TCCTGTAGGCTTATAGATTCCCTACAGGATTCCAATATCTCTCCTTTAAGAGGGAGATGAATATGGACAGATCTCAATACAAACAATATATAGTTTCAAATCAAGTGCTCTTAATAGCTCCTAAATTCATTTACAGCTTAGTCACAATATACAGAAATTATGAGTTCAATTAGCATCTACTATATAAACAATAGGTTTGCATAAGGGTCTACAGTTTGTGCTGGTGGGCTAGAGAGAACTGGAGGTGGGGTGTAGGATGAGATGTTAGGGAGATAGGAAGTGAGGATATAGTTATTAAATCCTAGAAAGCCTGAAAGAGGAATCCAAAAGAAGTTAGCTATTAGTAGAAAAGAGAGAAAGAGATTTGGGGAAGACTAGTAAGTAGGAAGAAAATAGAGTACAACTAATGAGGAGACATAAAAATTAGGAAAAATAAAATATGTACAGGTGGAAGTCACAAGACTATATAATACAACTAGACTATACTAATCAGATATCCCGGTCCACAGTAGCCTAATGCATAAAAAATACTTGGTTTCACAAATTTTGGGGATGTGAGGGCAGGAAAAGAATGAGACAGAGAAAAGAAAAAAAAGAAAGGAAGAAAAGAGGGGGAAAAAGGGAATAGAAGGAAAAAAAATAAGAAGTCTCAATGTAAATAAACAGGATTGCTTCCCTTCTCTTCCAGTAGGTGGAGTAGTCCGTTCCTTACTGGTATCTGCCTGCTCAAGTCAAAGATGGTGAAGCCATCTGCTTCACAGATGGGGTAAAGGGCTGGATGGGGTGGTGGTGTTGGGTGACATGTTTGGAGATGCAGCTCTGTGGTGTGTTGTGCAGAAGTGCAAGCTTGTTTCCAGATCCTGTCTGGTGTCCCCAGGTGTAGGCGAACAAGGAAGTTCCACCCTGGTAGATGGAGATCTACATAAGAGCAGCAGGAGTGGGGATCCTGCGTGGGTGGGCGACCCAAGGTCCTGTGGAGTGTGTGGGCACTGGAGCCAGGGATCCTATGCAGGAGTGGGTTTTGCACGGGTGATGGGTCAGAGTCCTGCGCCTGAGTGTGCTCCTGGGGTCCTGTACAAATGCTGGGACCTGGCGACCCTGCAGGCACGCGAGTGGAATTCCTGCATGGAGGCAGCTGTTGGGTGTCCTCTAAAAACACACTGAGAAAGTGTTTCTACTACTTTAAATCCTGATCCTGGAGAGAATAGGAAGGCCAAGGCCATGTAGGAACTGATCAATCAGTAGGGCCATTTTAACATCTTTCCATCTTCTGGTATGTTCAATTTCTTTCTTCAGGGCTTTGTAATATTCATTATACAGGTCTTTTTCCTCCTGTATTAGGTTTATTTCTACATTTTTGGGAGGCTATTGTAAATGAGATTAATTTTCTGATTTTTTTTCTTACTGTACAATATAGCATAAGAGTCATGAAAGTGGCCACCCTTGGCTTTTTCCTGGTTTTAGAGGAAATGATTTCTCCCCATTCAGTATGATATTGGCTATAGTTTTGTCATATGTGGGCTTTATTATGTTGATGTATGATCCTTCTGTGCTTAATTTATTCGGGGCTTTTATAATGAAGTGATGGTGAATTTCATCAAAGGTGGTTTCTGGATCATTGAGATGACTATGTGATTGTTTTCTCTTGACTGTTTATGTGCTGCACTACATTTATTGATTTATGTATGTCAAATCATCCTTGTATCCATGGAGTAAAACTAACTTGGTCACGATATATGTTCTTTTTAATGTACCATTGAATTCAATTTGTAAATATCTTGTTGAAGATTTTTGCATCTATGTTCATCAAAGATATTGGTATGTAAGTTTCTTTTATATTGTGTCATTGTCAGGATTTAGTGCGTAATATTAACTTCATAGAATGAGTTTAGAAGGGTTCCTTCACTTTATTTTATGGAATAGTTCAGAAGCATTGGTATCACTTCTCCTTTAAAAGTGGTAAAGTTCAGCACTGAATCCCTTTAATCCTAGGCTTTTCTTTGTTGGGAGACTTCTTTTACTGCTTCAATTTCATTATTTGTTATTGATCTATTTTAGTTTTTTATTTACTGTTGCTTCCATTTGGGTATGCCATGTGTCCAGAAATTTTTCCATGTCTTCTAGATTTTCCAATTTCATGGCATACAAATTTTCAAAATATTCTCTAATGACCCTTTGAATTTCAGTAGTTATCTATTGTAATTTACATTGAGAGTTGGGCTGGGGCCATAAGTTATCAGCAGAGCACTAGCCTATCATGCACAAGGCCTTGGGTTGGATTAAGCACCAAATATACATTGTATGCATACACTTGCACATACAAACACATATTCAAGCACATATTCTAGGTCATTTGTAAAAGATACGTAGTTGTTCTCATCACTGTTGATTTTTCTTGTGGTTCTTTTGAGTACTCTGTTCATTTCTTCCAGTTTTATACTATAATGATAATGTGTGATTCTTTTCTGTTTCTCATTTGTGTTTCTGTTCTTCTCATATGTTTATTCCTCTTCTGTGCTCTTTCTTATGTTAATCTTATTTCCTCTTCTGGATTAAGGACTGAGGGTTCCCTTAAGTATCTTCTGTAATGGTGACCTTAGTCATGCATTTCTTTAGTTGATGCTTATCTTGGAAGGTTTTTTTTTGGTATGGGGATTGAACCCAGGGGTGCTTAACCACTGAGCCACATCCCCAGCCCTTTTTATATTTTTAATTTTATTTATTTATTTTATTTTTTGGTACTGGGCATTGAACTCAGGGTACTTGACCACTGAGCCACATCCCCAGCCCTATTTTGTGTGTTATTTAGAGACAGGGTCTCACTGAGTTGCTTAGTGACTCGCCATTGCTGAGGCTGGCTTTGAACTTGTGATTCTCCTGTCTCAGCTTCCTAAAGTATTGGGATTACAGGCGTATGTCGCTGCATCTGGGTTATATCTTTCATTTTGAGACAAGATCTTGCTAAGTTGCTTAGGGCCTCACTAAGTTGCTGAGGCTGGCTTTGAACTTGGAATCCTCCTGCCTTAGCCTTTTCAGCCACTGGAATTATAGACATGTGCCGTCACACCTAGTGAAGGGTCTTTCTTTCTTTTCTTTTTTTCATCCTAAAGGATAGTCTTACTGGGTATAGCAGTATTGGTTCCAGTTGCTTTCTTTCAGGCTTTGAAATACACAATTCCATGCTCTCCTGACCTGTAGAGTTTCTGATGAGAAATCTGCTATTATTCTTATGGGTTTGCTTGTAAATGCAACTTGGTGCTTCTTTTTTGTAGCTTTTAATATTTTTTCTTTGTACTGTAATTTTGGCAATCTGTAATATAACTATAAATTATGTAGGTTCTTTTATGTTTATGTCTACTTGGGATTCTGTGTGTGTGTACCAGAGATTGAGCCCAGGGCCTCATGCATGCTAGGCAAACACTCTAGCACTGAGCTGTATTCCCAGCACCTATTATCCAAGATTTGGGCTATTGTCTGCTATCATTTCAGTGCATAGATTTTTTTTCTATGCCCTCATCATTTTTTTCTTTTGCCAAATATTTGGATACTTGATCTTTTTAATGATATTTCAGAGATTTTCTGTATTCATTCATTTTTATTCTTTATTACATTCTGAATCTGGTGATTCATCAACCTTGTCTTCAAGCCTGATATCCTTTCTTCCACTTGATCTAGTGTATTGGTGAGGCTTTCAACTGAATTTTTAATCTGATTTACTGAGCTTTTCATTTCTAAGACTTTTGTTTGGTTCTTTTTTTCCCAAAATATCTTTATTGAAGTGGTTATTCATATCTTGCATTATTTTCCTAAATTCATTCAGTTGTTTATTTGTATTTTCTTAGATTTCATCAAACTTTTAAAGAATCATTCTTTTGAATTTTTTTTCTAGCATTTCTTCCTTTCAACATCTTTGTCATCGATTTACTAGAGAGTTGGGAAGTTTAGGAGGTATCAGAGTTCCGATTTTTTCATATTTTTTGTGTGTCTGTTTTGAGATTTGCATGTGTTAAGATGTATATCTCTTCCATTTTTATGTGACCACCTTCTTAGTAAACTTATTTTGATGTGTCCTGGGATATCAGTTTGTTGTATTGCATTGATTTTAATTCTAATTGGAGTTCATAATGTAAACTTCTTTGGCTGTGACTGGTGGTTATTGACATGCTGTATTAGAACTTGAGGGACTCTCTCTGTAGTTCTTGCAAAAATGGGGTCCCTCTGGTAGTTTAGGCAAGTATGGTGTAGACAGTAGAGTATGTGGGATACACACTCTGTGATTACTCCTTCAATGGGAATGGAAGTTCCTATCGTATGTTGGGGGTTTCCTTGGGCTCTGTTGTTACTGGTTCTGTTACTTGAAAGCAAGTCTGGTATTAGCTGGTTCAATTGTGGTGATGGGTATGTCTAAAGGAATTGAAATCAACATATCGAAAAGACACCTACCTTCCAGTGTTTATTGCTGTACTGTTCACAGTAGCCAGAATATGGAATCAAAATAAATGTCTATCAACAGAGGAATTGTTAAAGAAAATGTGTGTGTGTGTGTGTGTGAGAGAGAGAGAGAGACAGAGAGAGACAGAGAGAGATTTATATATGTATACCACAGCTGTGGGAGTCCTGAAGTAGATTGATTAGTTGGTGCCAGGAGTGCCCTTCATAAAATGGAGTGATGCTCAGCAGAAGTACTGAGCACACAGTACTCAGCGTGTCTCCCTGGCCATGTTAGCCAAAGACAGGGGGGCTGGGAGAGATAAACGCTGTACTTTCTCCTTAGAGCTGAGGCACTCAAAATGCATTCAAGGAATAAAGTTAACCTTGGAAAGGAAGGGTGATCCTACTTTTGCAAGATCCCCTAGCATTCTTTGATTTGCTAACAGTCCCTAATGAGGGACACAGCTGGCAATTGGCCTGTCAACCTAGGAGCAGCCTATTAATTTTCTCTCCACTGATAAACATTAGTTGAGTATGTGACCTTTTGGCACACCATACACTATCAGGCACTCTTGAGGAATGAGATTATGCCATGATAGAGGAAAGTGCTTGTTAAAAGCTTTCACACACTCCCTAAAATGCAAGACAGAAGAGGAGATGATATATAAACCAAAGTTTCAGTTTCTCAGTAAAATGCTTGCTGATTCTTCTTTCCCCCTTACATTTGTAGATGCCTCTGTTAGCTGTTCTTCATTAGATATTTGATCTTGGGTGAAAGAATAGATGAGTATAACTCCCTTTTTTAATGGTTTGAAAAGTATGATTTGTAGCATTTACAAAGAAGCTTCTTTTCTTAGGAATTCTGTTGATATGGTGACTTAATGTTTGCATGCCACTCCAGGGCTATGAAAAACAGCATTTATACTAAAGGGGAAATTAATCCTTGTATGTAAAAGACAGCTTCCTAATAATGTAAATACAAGGTGGTAGTTTATAGCACCAAGCAAATAGATTGAATAGAAAGGGTTTCCAGTCTCTTAAGGTCACAGGTTGATTCTAGAATACATTCTAGCTCGTTAATCAATGGCCAGCTGATTGTTTATAAAAAAGTAACTAATGGCATTTAATAGCAGAACTGGAGGTCCTTTGACCTTTTTGAAGAATTTTGAATGTTTTAAGACAAGTGGCTGGTGATGGAAGTTCCAGAAGTACATGATGTTCTTCTTTTTTAAAAGACAGGATATTTACATAGAAAAATTTTATATGGAAAAGTTTTGCCTTTTTACTCTAGTTTTTCCCATGTTAAATTGGTACTACTTCTACTAAGAATAATTACATTTTAAAGCTGGAAAATACTTAACAGTCCCCTAACTCAGACTTTATATCTATCAGCCTTTTGACAAACCAAGGTAATATGCAAATGAAATATATTGAAGGAGGGGTGAGAATTGATCTGATGGCTACTTATTGATTTTTACATGTGTATGCTGTGTATGGTGTTCTTTCTTTTAATGTAATGCAAGCTATCTTTCCAGGGTTGAGGTTTCTCCATTCCTTATTTTTCACTCAGTAGTTGTTCTCACCCTCTTAGATGTCTGGGACATTTCACAACCTTGGGAGGTAGAGCCATTAAGCATTTCCCTTGGGATAAACAGCTCTCCGTTTTATAAGGCCCTGGGTCTTCTAAGCAGACCTCCAACAGCTTTGAGGTTCATTTATTTCCCCTGATGGATTATGTTTGACTCTACTAGGAAAGATAAAAACCAGTTTTAAAAGATTATTTTAAAAAATGAAGCCAGGCACGGTGGCGCAAGCCTGTAATTCCAGCACTTAGGGAGGCTGAGACAGGAGAATTGTGAGTTCAAAGCCAGCCTCAGCAACGGTGAGGCACTAAGCAACTCAGTGAGACCCTGTGTCTACATAAAACACAAAATAGGATTGAGGATGTGGCTCAGTGGTCGAGTACCCCTGAGTTCAATCTCCAGTATGCAAAAAAAAAAAGATTGTTCCTATAAAGAAGTTCAAAGGGTTACAATTACAACATTTCCTGTACTTCTAGAAGTGTCTATATGTTGAACATCTACTTCATGCCAGGCATTAGTAATAGCCCTATTTTGTGGATGGGGCAGCAGAGACTCAGAGAACTTAGGCCATTTGCCCAACCGTGGTCACACAGCTCCAAGTAAGATTCTCGCGCTTTCCCCTACTTGTGTCATCCTGCTTCAGATTCATAGCATGTTATGGTGCTTATTTCCTTTCTAGTGTTAAGTGACCATTCATGAGCTCAAGGAATGGCAGCTGCATGATCTTTAGAACATATATATATATATATACTTATGCCTCCAAACTTAAAATTTAAGAGCAAATAAGCCCTGATCACAGACACCATCTTTCAGATGCTCATTAAATGCCTCCTCCTTGACTTACTTTCACTTAAATCAGACTCTTTGAGCAGCATTTTTTTTTCATGAATACATTCAACGGCTGCAAGGGAGATCTAACTTCCAATTAGCTTGGCTTCTGATAGGTGTATTACTCTGGTTTACACTGTTCTTAGCTGGTTCTCTTAGCCACCACATATATTATAATTGGTTTCAGGCATAATGATTATGAAGGAAGATTGCTAGGTGTCTTGGCCTAGGCAGCTTTTATTTAGCAGTTAACATCTAATGCATGGTGGGAGCGGAGATGAGCACCACAGCGGTTGATGAAGTGGCTATTGATGGCTGTGGACCAGGACCTGAACATCTAATTTGTGGTCCATTTTTCACTGTAGAAGGAAATGTCATGGAGCGAAAAGGAGTGAGGGAGCAAGAATGTGAAAGAATTATTCAAGAACATCTGGAAACTGCTAATTTAATTGAAAGAACAGATACAATTTTTTTCCTTTTCTCTAATAAGAGATTATTAAGCTCTGGTTGACATTGTACCTAATTGGCATGGATTTTAAAGTTTAACTTATGTCTGCTATCCATATGAGGTCTCCTTTCAGAGAGAAAGCATAAGCAGAATAGTCCCATTTAACAGAGCCAGTGAAAATAAGTCTAAGGAAAAATGAGTTGGAGTCTTCTGGATCCCATCATTTTTTAAAAAAATATTTTTTAGTTGTTGATGGACTTGTATTTGTATTCATTTGTATGTGGTGCTGAGAATCGAACCCAGTGCCTCACACATGCTAGGCAAGCTCTCTTCCACTGAGCCACAACCCCAGCCCTGGATCTCATCATTTTTGTTCTGTTGACTCCCATAGGCAAAATAGATGAATATTTAAGAACTTGCTACATGAAATAAAGGATTAAGAATCTTACAGATGTTTTAAAAATCTCTGGTGTACTCATAAAACCACATGTGGAAAGTGGTAGTATAGTAAAGCTGAACTGGACGGGGGGAATTTGTCTTTCTAGAAACTTTCATTATAGACTGATTGGGCAGAAGGAGGGTTGAGATGCATGGTTAAACTGTATGCTTTGGTTTGAGCCCATAATATCCACTCAGTACATACTTGTCAAATTGCATAGCTATTTGGAGAGATTAAATTGTGAGGTTTTAGCTTGTTATATCAGTTTTATAGAATTTCTCAAGCATTTATTAACCACATGTCCATTCAGATGGTTTTTATATTTGCAACTTATATGGCCACATTAAAGACTCTTCTAAAATGTGAAGGAAAGGAAATAAAATTTCAGAATGATGAAATGAATTAGGATTTAGTATGCAGATAGCACCAAGCTGATTTTTTTTAAGGACAAACAAACACACACACTGTAAGATTTTCCTAGACAGATTATGAGTCATGGGAACCAGTGTAAAGTCCATGGTAGTGTTCATGTTAGTTTCAAATCAGTCTCCTCCCCATAGAATCATTTGTTATACTGTGAGTAGCTATATTTTATGCAGCTATATCAACTGCTAAACTCCTGACCTGAACAAGGAACTCTAAGAATGTTTTACTTTTTCCATAGAATGCTCAGTGTCTTAATGTTTGGCCTGCAGCACTTTGAAACCTAAAGGATGAACCTTGACACTTTTAGAAGTTTAAATTAAAACTAAGCTAGATGTGCTTTTCTGTATGGCCCACCCCCCAAAAAAGCCATGATTATAGGTGCCATTCATTAAAAATGCAAGTAAGTATTGAGAATGACTTATTAAATGAGTTTGAAAGCGGAAGCCAAAAAATTTTTAACACCCAGTTTTTCTGATGTGTACCAATTTTATGAGCAATATAATAAAAATGTAATATAGGGAAAAACCTGTAGTTGCTGTTGGAAGTCACTCTTTTAGGTCATACAGCATTAATAGTGTGGGGTTGACATAAGGCTTGCATATTGTTCTCAATGACCAGGCTTTATTTTTCCAATATGTGAGTGCTATGTGTGCAACACACTGGATGTGTCACAACACAACCCACATGCTCCTTTATTTCCCTGATGAGCAAACAACACTTAGCAAGGAAGCTGATGATTCAAGCACACTATGAGACATCAGATGACATTTAAGGTTCTTTCACATCCTCAGATTGCCCAACTTTGAATTGTAGAAAATTGCTGCATGCATTTAATCACCTACATTAATACTTAGTCGAGAGGGTCCCATATAAGAAAACTTGTCCCCAAGACACCATAAAAATAACTTCTAAGGCTGCAACAAATTTTTTAAAGTGCAATTTATTTGAAAGACCTTTCCTCTTGATTAAAACAGTACTGCCTGCCCCAAATGCTCTCCAGTCAACACAGTAGTCCCTAAGCTGCTGGTGATTGCTAGTGAGAAATGAAATGGGAGAAGTTTTATCAGGTAGAACAGTTGTTCTCTAACCTCAGGCTACAGCAGAATGATACAAGGCTGAATCCAACCCCAGGGTTTCTGATGCAGTAAGTCTGGGATAGGACCAAGAACCTATATTTTCAACAACTATCTAACTGATCCTGATACAGTGCTGGTCCCTGGCTCATGCTTTAAAAAGTCTTCAGGATTTTGGAGAGAAAAAAAGGCCTTCCCACATAGTTGATTACTCATATGTTTCCTGTGATGGTTAGTTGTTTTTTAAAATTTTTAAAATATCTTTATTTTATTTATTTTTATGTGGAGCTGAGGACCAAACCTCGTGCCTCACACATGCAAGGCAAACGCTCTATCACTGAGCCACAATCCCAGCCCCTGATGGTTAGTTTTGGTTGTCAAGTGGACTGAGGGATGCCTAGAGAATTGATAAAGCATACATTTGGGTGTGTCTGTGAAAGTGAAGCCAGAGAATATTGGTGCTTGGGTTAGTGAACTGAGTGGAGGAAGACATGTTCTGAATGCCAGAAGCACCATCAAATAGTCTGGGGGCCCAGATGTACCAAAACTATGGAAGAAGCAGGGAAGCTAAGTTCTTGATACAGCTCCCACTTGACCCTTCTTGTGCTGCTGTTGCCTGTAGCATCAGACTCTGAGTTCTTTAGCTTTTGAATGCAGACTTGGACCAGTGACAATCCAGGGGACTTTCAGGCCTCATTTGGAGACTTCTAGCTTCTTGGCTAGCTTCTTGGACTGAGCACTTATCAGATTCTGAGGCTCTCCAGCCCATACATGGCCATTATAGGGCTTCTTACCGTCTGTGATTGTGTGAGCCAATCTAATATAACCCCTTTTATATATGTATTTTTTTTCCTGTTGGTTATTTTCCTTAGTAGAACCCTGACTCTAGCTTTTTGTTCCTCTAGCTTTTTTAGCACTTTCTGCCCTCTCACTTGAAGGGAAGGGAGAGAACTTTGGTAAAAATGCCAATGGGGATGAGTTGACCTGCCTGTTTGTTTACTCTGCAGAGAGAATCCAAGCCCAGGAAATAAAAGATCAGCAATAGTAGGAAGAAAAACTAGATGAAAGAAGGAAAGAGCCCCCCCGACCCCAAAACTAAACAAACTAGCATATTCAAAATTTGAAAATCTGGCACCAGAAAGAACTATGGACTTTATCCCCAAGCCTCAAGGAAATACAGTGAGGAGTTAGAGGCTTGAGAGAAATAGGTAGAGAATCTCTTGGCATGTAAGGGAAGTCACACACTTCCATTTCCTTCCAAAAGGCTTTAGGTTACTCAGTTCAGGTTTTGTGAAAAATTATTTGGAATTAGTTGTCAGTTTCTGGTTTGTCCACCCAGCGTGAGAAGACAACAATTTTGTAGCTCCATTGCATTTTGATAAGCTTGCCAATGTTCTGGCTTTGAAGTATGTGACATTTTCTTTCTGCTCTATGTTCACTTAGACACACTTTCTTATTTGATGTGGTCCTTATATTTTGCTCTGGTATTTATTATATTTCCTGCTTATAAACTTGATATCGTGAGGTGTTTATTTTTATACCAGGCAAGAGATTCTTTAAGAATGATTAATGTTACAGATACTCTGTTAGCTCCTCTTTTTCATTGAACTTCCTGAGAAAAGCTTCAGGAGGAGAAAACTAATTCATCATTTGTACTTGGGAGATTAAAATCTTTAACACTTAGGCCATGGCTGTCTGGTGGCCAAAATATAAATCTGAAATAACCAGGTATTCCTGTTTGTATTTTTCAGTTATTTTTCTACATCCTCTTAAAAAGCTATGCTTAAAGTCCATTATGTATTTATATTCTTTTTTTAGTAGATGAATACAGTACCTTCATTTTATTTATTTATTTTTATGTGGTCCTGAGGATCGAGCCCAGGACCTTACATGTGCTAGGCAGGTTCTCTACCACTGAGCTACAACTCCTGTATTTATATTCTTATTATCTATGTTTCTTTATTTTTTTCTGTTTTTCATATACGAAGGACAATATATGAATCTTTTAGGAGCCCAAGATTAACTTGGATATCCCCAACTTATATTAATAGCACAGAGAACCCAAGAACTTACTTTCAGAAAATTTCTGTGCTTGCTTCTAGGGCTATTTTGTAATGTTTCTTGGCCTCAAGAATTTTCCACTACATAGATACGTAAGGACGAGAAAAGAAAAAAACTCACACCCAAGTAAAACAGCTTTTGAGAATGCCTGTCCAGGTCTTAGGCTACAATTAGGAGGTTAGATTCACTTTTGGGTTAGATTCATGTAGTCAAAAGTTCTTCAAAACCCGATACTTTAGACATTTGTTTATTTTTGTCCAGTTTTTCATTCAGAAAAAGAAAGACAAAGAATGTGTTTGTATGTTTTACTGACTCTTGAGCAGTTGTTGTTTAAAAATTTCATATTTTCCATCTCTTAAAGGTAGACACATGTGTAAGTGACTTTGTGACATAGATTTCCTTTCAATGACAAATGATTTGATAGGACAAACTCCCCATAAGGCATTCACTCTATATACAAACATGTTTTCCAATTTAATTTCTTGATACTTTCCAGTTTTCACATCTATCTGCAAAGCACTTTGTTATTTAATTACTAAAAAAAACCTTCTTTCATTTTTTGTTTTGTTTTTAGAATTCTTCAAAGAACTACTTGAAAATGCAGAGAAATCCCTGAATGATATGTTTGTGAAGACATATGGCCGCTTATACATGCAAAATTCAGAGGTATTTAAAGAGCTCTTCAAGGAGTTGAAGCACTACTATGTGGTAGGAAACGTGAACCTGGAAGAAATGCTTAATGACTTCTGGGCTCGCCTCCTTGAGCGGATGTTCCGCCTGGTGAACTCCCAGTACCACTTCACGGATGAGTATCTGGAATGTGTGAGCAAGTATACTGAGCAGCTCAAGCCCTTTGGAGATGTCCCTCGGAAATTGAAGCTGCAGGTTACTCGTGCATTTGTGGCAGCCCGTACTTTTGCTCAAGGCTTAGCAGTTGCAAGAGATGTAGTGAGCAAAGTCTCCGTGGTAAGTGCTGTTTGCATTCCATGTGTATGTTTTTGTTTTGTTTCATTTTATTGATTGATTGATTGATTGTGTCGCCAGGAATTGAACTCAGGGGTACTCGATCACTGAGCCACATTCCCAGCCCTATTTTGTGTTTTATGTAGAGACAGGGTCTCACTGAGTTGCTTAGCACCTCGCTGTTGCTGAGGCTGGCTTTGAACTCACGATTCGCCTGTCTCAGCCTCCCTAAGTGCTGGGATTACAGGCGTGCACCACCGCACACGGCTTTGTTTCATTTTAAAAACAAGTTTGGAAAAGGTGCAAAAATGAATCACTAGAATTTCATTGACTCAAAAAGTCAGTCTCTCTTTGTCTCTTGCCTGCTCTTCTCTCATACTTTATACTTATACTTTTTATAGTTGCTAAACAATACTGTGATGAACCTCTTCATATATCATCATTGTTCTTTTCTGTGGTTTCCTTAGCAACCATTCTTAGAAGTAGGATATATATTTGCTCTGGAATCTTAATTTTAAAAATGAGTTTAATAACCTCCATATTCTTTAGTTCTAATTATTCTACTCCCCATCTTGGAAAAGAAACATGCACATAGGTTCCACATTTGGTTATTTTAAAAATTTTTTTAAAAATTTTAGTTATAGATGACATAATACCTTTATTTATTTATTTATTTTTAAATAAATTTTTTAGTTGTAGATGGACACAGTATCTTTATTTTATTTATTTTTATGTGGTGCTGAGGATCGAACACAGTGCCTCATGCATGCGAGGCAAGTGCTGTACCACTGAGCCACAGCCCAGCCCCTTATTTATTTTTTTATGTGGTTCTGAGGATCAAATCCAGTGCCTCACCCACTCAAAACAAGTGCTCTGCCACTGAGCCACAACCCCAGCCCCCACATTTGGTTATTTTGAATGACTATGTTGGAGCCTATTAGTTATAGTCTAGAAAGTCATTTATAACCCATGAGCATATGCTTCCTTATTACAAGTTATACTCAGCCCTTTAGAAGACAGAGCTATCCATTACAATTAATGTGGGCCCCACTGTTCTTGAGCATGACATTATTTGTAAGATTACCATTACAGGAAATAAAACTGTAGCGTATAAGCATGATGATGAAATGAACCTGATTCCTCAATTGTAAATTAAGTGAATTGGACTAGACCAGTATTTTTTTGGACTATGTTCCTTGGGGAAAGCTTGGAAGGTACTTTTTGGGCTTCCACAAGCATGAAGGGATCTTCTGTCTTTTAGTGATTGAGACTGTGTGTCTGTGCCTTTACCTCCTAGTTTCACCAGAGAAGCTTTGTTTTCTTTGCTTTTATGCAGTAAGGTTTTGAGCAAGATTTCAAAGAGAAAAAGGTTCTACTGCTACTTATTCCTTTCCTTCCTCAATGAAGCTTGTTACTGTTGTTGTTGTTGTTGTTGTTGTTGTGTGTGTGGTGCTGGGGATGGAACCCAAGATCTTGCACATGGTAGGCCAGCACTGCCACTGAGCTATATTCCCAGCCCCTGAAAATTTTTGCAAGGCCATTTCACCACTCCCTTTCCATGACCCCAATACCAGGGAAGAAACAGATATACTGGGGCAAAGTTATCTTTGTAAGACTGATATTAGTGTTACCTTTAGGCCCTCAAAGGAAAAGCCAAAGTGTAGGTCATTGCTAAACAGCCTGTGTACACAGGATATCAGCCTCAGCTTAGGCCATGTGGGTGTTTTAAGGACTGGTCAACAGAAAAACTGGACAGGACTACAAACACTAAAAAAGCCACCTGACTCCCTATCAGAGAGTTCATCTACAATTAATGTGACCATATAATGTATTGTGCAAACTGGGGCATGTATTGTCTAAACCAGGAGGTGCTTATTATTAACAACTATATGTTGGCAACAGGTGTCACTATTTGTTCATAAGTAAGGAAGACTGCCCAGGATGTACTGTCACCCCAGTTAAAGAGGAAGCTTTAAGTTAGCAGAATGAATAAAATTATTCTAAAGGATAGTGTGTTAGGAAAAATAGGTGCTTGTAGGATTTTTCACATTAGGATTGGGTGATAATAAGGATTAGTTGATAGTTTGCATTATGATATTGTTTTTTCTGCCTCATCTCCAGGCCATCAGCTGCCAGAAAATAATTCTTTGAACTATGTTTTTGTTCACCCCTTTTCATTCTGATATTCTTATTGTAAATTGCAAGTATCTGTGCAGGTATATGAGGCTGGGGTCAGGGTGAGGGGACGATTGTTATAAATAAAGGAATAATTTGATTCCTGAATTTCTGCCAACCCCAACAACCATTATTAATCTTGGAGACACTTATATTAGAGTCCCTAAAACAGTGCATGGTTAATCTGATCAAAATTGTTTACATTTGCCATTTTTCAACAATTCCTTGTGTTTATCCTAAGCAGAAAAGGCAGTAATGTTGGAAATAATGTTTTATGGCTACTTTAAGTATTGCATTTGTAATCAGAAACTTTTTAGAAAAATGCTGTTTGGGCCTCACCATTGAGCTACTTCCAGACTTAAGGACGGACTTGAAATCAAATCCTTCAACTAAGTTGGTTTATGTTACCTAAATTGCACAATAAGAAGACATATAGGCATCATATCAGCTTCTAAAGGTACATAAGCAAGAATTGTATCAAAATATATCTTTTGTGGAATGTTTGTGTGTAGAAGCATGCCAAGCACACTTACACACTTGAGAAAATATTACATGAATTTTTGGAATATGACTACCAGTTAAATGGAATTTAAGGTACAGTGACATGAGGAAGGCAATGAATGACCTGGCTTTCAAACCCTATTTCAAATTGAAAATGTCGGAAAAAAATCCACTTGATTAATTTATCATTAAAATCTTCTACCAGTTGGGGCTTGGAAGCATTTTTTTTTTCATATATAGGGACTCCCACCCTTACTAAAGCCTACCCACCAGCAATTTCCATGTGGAACTAGAACAGCCCAAGAAATAAACATTACTTCTTTCGGTGCCCAATAAAATTAATTGCATTGAGCCTGCAAAAGACTTTTGAGAGTAGAGAATGTGTTTCCTAATTGAAGAGACCCACCTTTACCACTTATCTGCACAGAGGTCTTTTTTTTTTTAGTTATAGATGGACACAATGTCTTTATTTTATTGCTTTGTATGTGGTGCAGAGGATCGAACCCAGGGCCTCACGCATGCGAGGCAAGCGCTCTACCACTGAGCTACAATCCCAGCCCTACAAGAGGTCTTTAAAGGTCAAATATGGCAAACATCCTGATCTTGGGGTTACTGATTACATACTTAACTCAGAGATGCTCCCACTTTCTCTTTATGAGTGGATACCTTACTTTTACAGTTTACTTCTGCAACAAAAAGTTTGCAGTTTTAAGCTGAGCAATGATTTGATAATGACCAAATCAGTGAAAGGCCATTAGCACAATCAAGCTTAATTTACTTCAAGAGAAAGGTACTGCTTAGCCAAAGTAGACTTGCCTTGCTTCAGTTTTCTGGGCCTAAACATCCAGTGACTTCAACACAGTCCACTGAGCTTTCCATTCAAACTTTAGAAAAGTCCTCTTGATTAGTAGCAGATGGTTCAAGAATACCCTAGTGCTGTATGTCTTTGTATTACTTATTCCATCTTTATTTGTCATGGTTCATGATACATTTCTTATTTACCTGCTTGTAGCAGCAGTTTTGCCTGGAAGGGTGAAGTCTGTTGTGGTCTTTCAGAAATGCACAAGTGGTTACATGCACCATGAAAATTAATAGCTCCTACACCAAAGAGAGTTGCATTCTCATGGTTTCAATTAACACTGACATAATGGGACTATGCCTACACTCCCACCCCAAACTACAAGGGCTATAATTAGAAATCAGTGCCTTACCACTGAGATGTCTAAACGACTGTCCTGCCTTGAAAACAGTGCATCATTCTCCCATCATCTGACACCTCCAAGAATACTAAATAAATTATTTTGCCATTTGTCAAAGTCATTATAAATGTAAACTTAAAAAAACAATATAAGAAACTTTAAGATACCAAGTTCAGACATCTATTCAACCCTTAATATTACTTTTTGCTTACAGTCTTAAAGACTAGGTAGGATTCAGACTACTATGGGGTTAGGAATGGTAGGTGTGCAGGAGGTGCTAGAGCTGAATAAATTGAGATCGCACATGATCAAAACAAAAATAGAACCATCTTCAAGGGACAGTGCAATGAATCTTCAACACATAGTTCTGTTCTGTGTCTAATCATTTCAGACAAAAATTAGACACACTTTCAAATACTAATGCAGCTTCAATTCCATCTACAGCATGCCCACAAATGTTCCTGAATGAATCCTAGTTTGTTCCATATATTTTGTTATGCTTTCAACATTCTATTATCAGATAAATAGGAAATTCTCATCCTCCTTTCTTTGTGTGTGTGCATGTTGAATTCAAAACTAGCTAGGAAATTGCTGAATAAACTCATCACATCCCACAACAAGTGTGGGTTTCCTATCTCTTTCTCTAACCATAATTTTGGGAAATATTTCCTGTTATTTTTATTGAGTACTTATGTTACCAAGCAACAGATAAAATCTAGACCTTTTCTGTTTGTTTGGTACCATTGGCTGTGCAAAAAAAATAAAATTACTGCAATGAATGTATCTTAGGAGCTGGAATAAACTAAAAGGAAATGTGTTTCTAACTTGAGTGCAGCATGTTGACTGCCATCACTCTGTAATGTGGGTTAAGGCTCGTTCTGAATTACTGAAATGAAATCCAGGCTGCATAAATAGTTCTGCTCCGGCATTTTTCTCTTTGCATGCTGCTTGCAGTAGTTTTTAATGTGGTGTTTGGAAAATGCAGGTTATTTGGTTGAAAAGCTTAATCTATGTTAGAAGTCTTTGCAGAGAAGGAAACTTCTGCAAAGGCTTTTTATAGCAGATATGGAATGCAGATGTCATGTTAAATGTATATCATTGGGAAGGCAGAAAGGAGGTGTAGTTTGTTTGTTGTGTTGTGTTTTGAGATAATGGGAATGGAACACAGGGCTTCATGCATGGTAGCCAAGCTTTCTATCACTGAGCTACATCCCCAGCCCACAATGATTATTTTACAAAGTCTCACTAAGTCAAAAAGAAAATGAGAATTCTTCCCCCACTGACTTTTACCATGGAACATAGACTCGCTTCAAAAATCTCAGATTCTAAGTCACCTCCTAGAATCACCTTAACATTTAGAAAGGCCTTGGTCTGACTTGAAGGGATTTATAACACTTGGAAATTGAGTATCAGCATATTGTCATTATGGATCCATAACTCAAATTGATTTTGATATTTGAGTTAATATGGAACTCTTCAGTCCAAATGACATTCCCTTTCTATGATACCTCCCTCCAAAAGTAAACAAACTTTCTCATTTTTACATAAATAATGTGAAACCCTTTTTCTTATATAAAAGATACGCTTTTCTTATGCTTTTTAGTGGGAATTGATAATCTCTGCTATATTTAGCTATAATTCATTAAAAATTTTAGAACTTTGGTAAAATATGAATTGTTTTCCAGTTTGTACTGTTCAAGGCAACTCTTCTCTCCAAGTCCTGCAGTGTTTTTTTTGAGCCTTTGAATTCTTTGTGAGCAGGGGCTGGTGAGTAACACACCATAATTGTATATTTTTCCTTACCCTATAGCACATTGAGCAGCTCTAAAGACATAGCACTAGTACTTAGTAAGTCATTATTATTTTATTAAGCAATGTGTCCTCTCATCCAAATGTCTAGTGAGTATTGCTCCATGTAGAGCAGATGTGTCCTGAATTGCCCTCTGACATAAAAACTGATTCATTTGGTCATTAAACTTTGAAAACTACAAATTATCACTAGAAAGCATCCAGCTTCATAGCTAAGAGGTCACTGTTTGTGGAAATACCATACTAGGTCTGGAAGCTGTGGTGAGGGACCAGACCAAGTGTTGCCCTCAAGCTTCCTACAATCTACAACTCAAAAGAAGCCATTTAGATACATAGCAAGGGGGCTGAGGGTATGTAACTCAGTGGTAGAGCTCTTGCTTGGCACATGTGAGATCCTAATTTCAGTCCCTAGCACTGCAGAAACAAAAAAACAAACATACAAAACTAGACACATGTCACGAAGGTACATATGCTCTGAAACCAAACTCCTTGGTTTAAATCTTGGTTCTGCCATTTACTGGAAGACCTTGTGCAAGTCCTTTAATTTCATCAAGTCTCCCTCTAAATCATTGTGAAATGAGAAGATAAATGCCTCATGTTATTACTTTGAGACTTAGATATATTAATAGATATGAAGCCCTAATAACAGAACCTAACACATACTAAGTACTCTATAATGGTATCCTATAAATCAATAAAATCCAATAAAAGCTATCAGTAGTAACTGTCAGAAAACAATCTTTTTCTCTTGAACCTTGGCTTCAAGAGTCTCATAGCCACAACACTATGAAAGCTATTAAGCATTTTCTCTCTGAGAGCGTTAGGCCATTCTTTTGGTTAAAAGCGGGGCAGTGGAGGAGTATAAAGTTTTCCTTTTCTGGTTTTTTCTTCATATGATTTTGAGAAATCACCATTAAATCTCTAAGAGAGGTCCAAAAAAACATGGCTTTTGTAAAAGGCAGTCGTAACCCCCAGCCTTAAGGATTCTGGAAGTTGCTGACATGTGGACTCAATAGGTCCTTCTAAATAAAGAAAAAACAAATCGAATGTTATTCAAGAGCTATGTCCCAAAGTAACAACCAAATTGCATGTTTTAAGTGGCATGCCATGCCATCCAGGATACATGCCTAATTTTGGATTAAAGGAATACATTGGAGTATAGTTACCATTTTTGCTAAGCCTTATGTGGCATCATCTACTACTTGGCCTTTGGTCTTCCAGAGTAAATCTACTTCAGTAAATAAGTTTTGAGGGACTCACATGAAGGAATTGATTTTGATGGTTAGCAGGGAATAGAATGTGAATGAATTTGAATTTCTATTCAAAATGAATAAAGCCCTAGAATAATGTATGACGTGGTCTACTGTTATATTTGCTTATGGGTGAAAGATTTGTCCCTGGGAGTATGGAGAGACCACTGGGAACTTATATAGGAATACCCAGCAGTGTGTAGTATATCAACATGTGACAGCAAGAGCCACCACTGGGTCAAGGAGCCTTGGACATTTGCCAGAAATTCCAAGGTAATTTAAATTATAGTGCCATATACCATTGTTTGGCTCTTTTTTCCCTATGGTGGTTGGCACATCTTTGGTTCTTTTATAACCTACATTGCTTCTTACTAAGAAGCCCTTGAAGATTCCAGAAGAGAGGCAGCCATTTGGCTTTCCCACTGGAGAGACACACAGAAGGTAGAACTAATCCTTGGCACTCTGAGTTGACCAACCTAAGGCTGATCAGTTGGTGAGGGAGTGCCCCCAAGTCCTGGAAAGCTAGCATTGTTGACCCTTCTTCTGAGGAGATGAGGCCTTGCAGGACTCTTTTTTCTTTAGGTCTTGTGACTGTTTTTTTTGTTTTTGTTTTTTTTACGGGGGGTTGGTTTGATTTGGTACTGGGAATTGAACTGAGGGGTGCTTCACCACTGAGCCACATCCCCAGCTCTTTTTATTGTTTTATTTTGAGACAGGGCCTCACTAAGTTGCTGAGGCTGGCTTTGATTTTGTGATCCTCCTTCCTCAACCTCCTGAGTCACTGGGATTACAGACAGATACCACCACACTTGACTTCATGACTGTTTTAAAATATTTATCTTATTGAGGAATGATATGGAGCAAATTATGTGAATGTATTGATATGTTACAATGAACCCTACTGTTAGGCATAATTATAATACACTAATAAAAAGTAAAAAAAATATAATTCTTCTCTTTGGCCAGGTGTGGTATAATCCTAGCTAGGAGGCTGAGGCATGATGAGGATGACAAGTTTAAGGCCTCAGCAACTTGTCTTCAGGTTTAAAAGATAAAAAGGACTGGGAATGTGGCTTAGTGGTTAAGCACCCCTGGGTTCATTCTCCAATGCTAGGGGGAGGGGCATTCCCTGTATATTCAGACCTCATTCCATACATGGAATTTACTTCCCAGGTTCTGAATTCCCTTCATGTATGGTGGTCTGATTAGTAGATGTAAGAAAAAAGACTGGTTTTCTCTAACTTTGGTATTTTATATGTCCTTTCTCATCTGAGTTTTCTTATAACTTCTCCATCTGTCTTTTCAGTTCTGGTATTATTTGGTGTTCCCATAGCATATTATAGCCAAGTTCCCTGTGATCATTTTTAGTAGTTACTCAACAAATCACGAGCAAAGCATGAGTCAGTTCAAAATCCAAAGAATGAAATGGAGCCAGGTGGAGTGGTACTCGTGTGTAATCCCAGCAGCTCAGGATGCTGAGGCAGGAAGATCATGAGTTCAAAGCCAGCCTCAGCAACTTAGCAAGGTCCTGTCTCTAAATAAAAAAGAAAAAGGGCTGGGGATATGGCTCAGTGATGAAGTGCTCTGGGTTTTGTTACCATTACTCACCGCCCCCCCCATGAATGAAATGGAAAAATTCCACCAGACCCAGCATCATAATCTTCCTTTAATAAAACTCTACTGTATCATTTCATTTGGTCGCTGATTTTCAAACTTAAGCCTTCATCAGCCTGTTTTAGTGGAGGTTACTATAGTATCTACTTCATATATGATTTGACTTGTAACTAAACTACGAATATACTGCATTACTTTCTAGAGTTGTTTACCTATCACTCCCCATGCCAAAAAAGAAGAATGGGAAAAGGGCTGTTTGAAAACAAAATGTGTCTCGAATATGACTAACTTCAGTTTGAAATTTTTGCTCATTTCCCAAAGGCCCATGCTACTTTGTGGTTAGTAGAGCAGGTTTCATATCCCAACACAGAAATTCTTACTTGCCTTGCAACTTAACACAAATACGTTGCAGAATAATCCCTGGCACAGAATAGTGCTATGTAACTACTTGTTGAACTTAGCTTTTTACATTTCTTCTTACCAGGACATTGTCTGCTCTTAAACATGGCAGTCAACAATGCTAACTGCCATTGTATGATTTTTCATAGTCATCTATACAACTCTTCACATCTCTTAAAATCCAGCCATTTCACAGATTCACCAATGTGGAACCCAGCTAAAATAGGAAAATAACCAATGCCTAAGAATAGAGTTTCCTATCTTCTGTTTAACAAAGCAGGGAAATGTGATACATCTGGGAAATCTTTTTGTCACAAAAGTTTGATAAGATGCAGTACTGGAATCAAATGTAGCAGGGTGACTGTCAGCAAGTCTTTGGCTTCAGCTTTCTTATCTCTTAAATGTGAGCACAGCATACTGTGATCTTCAAGGCCCCTTCCTGTGATCTTGTGATTCTCTGGCCACTTCCCTTCTTGAGGCCTGTTTGCTCATCTGTAAAATGAGAGGTGGATGAGTATCAAAGTCCTAACAATCTGTGACTTTGAAGGCATGAATTTTTAGCTATCCAGAAAATCTGGTTATCCAGAAGGCCATTCCTTGAGGGTATTGGTTAGCCAAGATTTTACTGTACATTAATACATAGTTAAAAGAACTAATTTAATTCGTAGGAAAACATTTGGGACTGGTTAAAACTGTGGAAAAGTCCTAATTCTTTGTAGGGAATGTTGACTTTAGTGTATACAATTACCATCTTGTTTTATGTTTTTCCTTCTTTTAGGCTAGAGTTCTGTTTGGGATGAGGGAGGGTTTGTGTATACACATGTGTATATACCAGATAGGAACCTGATGATGTTAAGTTCTTCTCCTGACAGTACTAATCTCCTGTTCCTGTGCCTAAGGGCACTCTTGATAAGAGGTATCTAAAGTAACACAGCAGAGCAGGTGAAGTACATTGCCAGCTACCCTGCATCCCAGCATCTGTTCCCTGAGGTGGTATCTGCTTCTAAGTCTATTTGCAGAACCGCTTGATATGGATAGGGAATAATGCAGCAATCCTTGGATAGACACTCCAGAAGAGGACAGAGGGATAGAAATGGTAAGACAGGAACTTTCAATTAGCTGCCAGCATGAGATACCTAGCCATGATCCTTTCTAAACATTGATGGAAATGAGTGGCAGGATGGAATGGGATCTTCTATGCCCAAGACAATTTCACCTTCTACAACAAGAAAGTTGGAACCAAGTCCTATTTTTCTGCAGAGAGTGGCTAGGCTAGTCTGACTTCAGTACTGTTTTCATGCAGGCACTTCCCTCCCTCACAAACATCGAGTGGCCCTGTGTGCTGCCATATGGTGTCTCAGTTTCTGCCTGGCATTTAGGCCCCTCTAAATTCTGACCACATACAGTATTTCCCCAAATTTCTCAACTCTTTTGAAATTCTGTGATATACCCAGTGTACTCTCTAATGGCTTTTGTTCATTTCATTGTCCGTAACTGAAAAGATCTCCCTTTACTTTGTATCCATCCCCCTCTTCAACATTTAACTGAAGCCTTACCTCACCTGTCAGCTGTTCCCTGAGCACTTTGTACTCACTGCGCCCAACCCTGGAAGGCCTTCACATGCTCCCAAGTTTAAAAATACTCACATTCTGCCTTGTAGAATACATTACCTTTGCCTTCTGCACAGCTTTTGACATAAAACGGTACACACATTGTACTCTTCTCAATCGATCTTGATTGGGGGGTTAAAATTTAAAGAGTGGTCGTAGAGTCAATGTGTTTGTAAAGAAGGTGTGCTTGTGTTCCAGTCTGGCAAATACCAGTGTTTGTAGTGGCCATAGTAGGTCACCTCCATGACTGTGTCTCATGGCTGATCCTGGAAGGTTATTGATAAAAGAACTTGGAAGTATTTGAGCAATTGAAAATGAGTATGGAGAATGTGTGTGTATGAGAGATTGGGAAACAGGAAGATGGGGATTAGAAAAGGAATGGTCATTTATAGAGTGGGAGATAACATGCAGCTTGGTTGTTGAAGGTCATGTGATGTTCATCCCCACCTCCCTCTTTCTCTTTTCAGCACTGAACTCCCATTTATCTGATTGAAATCTCACTCATTTCATTGGAGGCAGGCCAGACCTGCTCATTGTGATCAGTCTTAATTTATCCATAAATGAAATGAATCGCCAAGCCTTCAGTGTCACTTGGAGAGACTTGTAATTTCTATGACTATTTTAACCCCACCTCTACTAACTTTCTTCTTGCACATTAGGTAAACCCCACAGCCCAGTGCACCCATGCCCTGTTGAAGATGATCTACTGCTCCCACTGCCAGGGTCTCGTGACTGTGAAGCCATGTTACAACTACTGCTCAAACATCATGAGAGGCTGTTTGGCTAACCAAGGGGATCTTGATACCGAGTGGAACAATTTCATAGGTGAGCAAGTGATTAGTGTATTTGTGTTGCTGGAAATGGCTCCACTTCTGGCCATGAAGAATGTTATAATTGCTAGCTGTGAAATTTCTATTCATGTTAGCTATTTAAGGGTTTGCCAGAGTCCTAACCATGCTGTGCTTGGTACATTGAGGTTAGTAAAATCATACTTCAAATAAACCTCCCTTGAGCTAATGATGACATTTCTCAATACATTAGATACAGTGACTCCCAATGTTTAATAATGAGAAAGTGCTTTTTTGATATTTTCTGCCTAAGGGTCAGTTTTAGTTATATATCATAGGTTTGTATCCATGTAAATGCTGGCATGCAGCCCTCTCAGAGCTGTGAAAGTAGCTTTTCAAATGGTCTGTCTGTCATACTGCAACCAAGTCTCCTGAACTTTGTCCAGTATCCATTTGTTCTTTGGATCAAGAGAACTATGATTATGAAAATTTAAGTTTTTTATTTCTATAGGGAAGTTAGCAATAGTAGACTGCTCTGGTGAGCATGGATGGACTTTTGCCCTAACAATTTAAGAAATGAGTATTTTTGCATAGGTCTTCCACCTGGGAAACCATTACTAGAACCCGGGTGACACTCAACAATGGCCAGTTTCTGAGATGGCTAATTATGATTTTGTGGGAAAGACAAAATAAGCACAATTTAAATAGCCATCCATCAATTACCTTGATGCCTACTTACTGCATATTATCCCTGAAATATCAGGGACAGTGCTGAAGCTCCTAATGCTGCATGTTAGTAGGACCTTCCACACATAGTAGCACCTCACAAACTCATTTTTCCATCCCTAGGTCACATTTGCATAATTGCAGAATTTGAGTGTCTTATACGCACCTATTTTTCAGTTATTTGTCCTCCTCATGGGAACATGTACACAGTTTAGCTTTTTTTTTTTTTTTCTTGGCGGGGAGGGTTGTAGTTGGGGAATGCTTTTTAGTCTGCGTGAGAGCTAATTACCATATTAACTCTGTTTGAAAGTGCATCAATAAATTGGCTCCAACAGATTCTTGAGAACACTGACACAGGGAAAAAAAAAGATGTGAATATTAAGCACTTGAGCACAATTGTAGCCTAAAAGGCTCAAAGCTGGAAGACCTGAAAAAAAAATCTTCTGCACACAGAAAAGCAGAATCCCATGAAAGGGAAAGCATAAGACCAGCAAATACACACAGGAACAAATGGCACATCAGGCCCAGAATGAAGCCAGAGGAGAAATTGTTGCTTTCAAATATTTCTCATGGAAATAATAGCTCATGGCATTTCCAGATGTAAAGTTGATGCCCCCCCCCAACACTGCCCATCCTACCCTTATCCCCAAACCAAAATGTCAGGTTTTCAGTTCACTTTTGCTAAATTGGGTTTATAGAGAAAGTGGTAAGCCTTTCCACATTTCCCTATAATCAACTGTTTCTCTGGGCAAAGTAGAATTTGCCATACAGTACAAACTGCTGTATGTCAATACCAACCCAGCTTTATTAATTTCCTATACGTACATCTGGTATGGAGTACAGAGGGGAATTACCCTCATACTGTTCTGTTATTCTGACATGTCCAGCCACAGCTGTCACAAAAGTCCTCATGTTCTTGTATTAAAATACAAATTCTTCTATGTATTTTTCGAGGAGTTCACAAATCCATATCAAATCAGAACCATACTCTGGCTTTGTAATTAATGTTTTCAGCCAGTTACTCTAAAACAAGGAGGCTTTAAGTTGTTGATGTTGTTCTTATAGCATATTTTAAAAATCACATGTGTTATCTTGAAGAAGTACAATTAAACCCAGGTGGAAATTGATGGGATTTCTGAATCAATTTTCCCCAATTGTTTTCAATGATAACCTTTTGGAGGGATGAGGTATGTAATTGTATCTAAACTTCATTTTTAATGGGTATACTAGTCTTTATTTTTAATAAGCTGATATAAAAGGCCAGGAGTAATAGACATTGTTAATGTCTAGTGCTTTTTCATGAATTTTTCACAAGGGTTTAATTAATCTGCTCTGTGGTT